>VXBQ01000064.1:443418-464356 GCA_013400175.1 Phainopepla nitens
AGGAGGATGTGGCGCCGGCGGGTCCCGGCGGGGCGGGCGGCGCGGAGCGGCAGCGGTACCTGCAGCAGGAGGTGCTGCGCCGCTCCGCCGCCTCCGCCGACAGCACCGCCCGCTCTCTGTCGCTGCTCTACGAGTCGGAGCGCATCGGCGTGGCCGCCTCCGAGGTGGGTCGGGGCCGGGAGCGGAGCCTTCGCCCCCGGGCCGGGGGAGCAGCGGCCGCAGGGCCCGAGCGCTGCCCTTCGCTCGCACCTCCGGGAGCGGAGCCTCGTTCTCCCTGTCCCCTGGGACAGGCTCCTGAAAAGTCCCTCTTTGCTCGGTGTTTCCCAGCCAGCCTGTCCCTCTGTTATCTGGGTGGTGGCGTTTGAGTTTTGAGGGAAAAATCCCAGTTACAGCCTGTGTGTCTGAATAGTACTGAGGTTGGGACTCGGCCGTGTTTTCAGCTGCTTTCAGCAGTTCTTACTAATTTTTAGCTGACTGAGACGTTTTTAGCAGTCCTCTCGGTTAGATGAAAGGCCTTCCCTGTTAGTTGTTTGTGATGTGCTTCGGTTCACCGTGATTAATCATTTCCTTCATTCCTCAGGCTGTTTCAGCACTTTGTGCTCGGGCTCATGAAGGTCTTGTCCATTGTGTCACCTGCTCTAATGGCATGTTCCCTGGCTGATGTGGTTGCCTGAATTAACCCCAGGGCATCCCCAAGCTGCAGCCAGTCCTTATGCTCAGAGGGTTCTTGGTGGGACTTCTGTGAACTTTCAGACTCATGACTTGTTTGTCCAGGAAATCACAAATGAGGAATCAAGAATTCAGGCTTGACAGAGGGCCTGTGGTGAAACTTGAAGGCTGTGTGTTTGTGCTTTATTGAGGGGGAAAAAAAAGAATATTCAACTAAAGTTTCCCAGAGTTTAATAAGAATGTGAACACAAGTTCTTTGTTTTGCACTGGTGGTAGCTGCAGGCAACTTTCCTGCCAGCATTAATCTTTGGATTACTTTGGAATAGTGCTTGTGCTGCTGAATTAGAAAATAATGTACTTTTATATATAAAAATTCCTAAATCCTGCATTGCTAAAATCAACTAAAATATTTCTGAAGTCTGAAGAAAGTCTGTCTGTGTTTATTTCCTTTGGTTATTCTATTTCTAAATTATCAGAAACATCCTGGTGAGGTGAAAATTCATAACTAGAAAGTGTCCTGCTTGCTCATTCCCCTGCCATAAACCTGTGCATTTCCACCACATCACCCATCTGATGGTCAGCCATAGATGTAAATGTCAGCTTGACAAAAGGCTAGCACAGAGCACTCCTGGATGTTGTTTGTGGTAGGTGCACATCGCAGGGATGAGGATTTTACAGCTTGGTAATGCAGTGGCTGACAACAGCTATTGATTGAAATGCCCTGGAGGAAGGGGAGCGAGGGAAAAAGCTGTTTGCCCTCAGAAATAATCTGCAGAGATGAAGGAACGCTGTTATTTTTCTATCACTCACTTTAGAGAGTGACCTTTAGTGTTAGTTGTTTGATGCCTGAGTTTTTCCTGGCTCTGTGATCTGCTTTGCTCTGTCCGTGCCCGTTAGGAGCTCGTGCGTCAGGGAGAGGCTCTGAAGCGCACGGAGCAGATGGTGGATAAGATGGACCAGGACTTGAAAACGAGTCAAAGGCACATAAACAGCATCAAGAGTGTTTGGGGAGGCTTGGTAAACTACTTCAAAGCCAAGCCTCCAGAGAGCAAGCCAGAGCAGAATGGAGCCCCTGAATATTATGCGAACAGCAGGTAAGTAACTTAAACTTTTTATTTGGGACTTGTCTTCCACAGCATCTCTGAAATGTCACCAGAAAAATCAGAAAGTAAAATCTCTATTGATTCTTTCAAATTTCTGTAGATTCCTGAGATGGTCTAGCTACCTTTCTTCTTTAATGCCGAGGTCAATAGCAATGCTTTCTTTTTTTTCTTTTTTTTTTTTTCTTCCCTAGGTTAAAAGAAGCAATGCTGTCTAGTAAAGAACAAGAGTCAAAATACCAGGAAAGTCATCCAAATTTAAGGAAGCTAGATAACTCAGGTTTGTTACCTTTATTTTACATTGAACGCCTGTCATCCTTGTGGGGCAAACTTGCAGAGTCATGAAGGCACAGACCCTTCAGCCTGCCCAGCTACTGACTTACCTGTCTGCCTGACATCTGGAGATTTGTACCCCAGCCTTCATGCTTTGAATTCTAGGGAATTGTTTCCATTAAACTCCTTAAATCCCTGGTGAAGATGTTACACCCACCAGAGACTAAAAGCACCCAGGTGCTCATACTTGTATAGAGAATACACATAGTGTGCAGATAGGGTTTCCCTAAGTTTGCCAAAATATTACACGTTCAGAAGTTCTCCTTTTAACCATTGTTTGTGCTAGCTTTCAGATACATTGTCCTTGTTATTTCAAATGTGGATTCTAACCGTTGATACTGAACTCAGAAAGTGGTGTATGGAGTTTGGCCTCCTTCCTCCTTCTTTCGGTCTTTTAACTTCTGTGCGGGCTTTTCCGTACTGAATTACTGTTTCCTTATGAAGTGAGGCTCGGTAATGTACCGCAGTAAGAGCGGGAAAGCCGCAGGCTATGATGTTGCCGTGCGGGTACGGAAACGAAGGCTCTTGGGGACTCGTGTAGTGCGGAGCTGTGCCCAGCAGGGGGCAGAGCGGCCCCGGCTGCGGCTCCCGTGCCGCCCCCGGTGCGCGCCGGGGCTCGCGTCGCTTTGCTGCCCCGGCTCCCCGCTAGAGCTGCTGCTGCTCGCCCGGAAGAGAATCATTGTAGCCGAAGTGCTCGCCTGGACGCCTGGCCTATGGACAATGGTCTCGGACTACTCCTGGTACTCTGCTTATGTCATTACCTGGCAGCTGTGTTCAAACTGATTTTTAACAGCCTTGCTAAAACTTCAAAACCTCTTCTCACATGCTCTTTCATTATATAATATTCTGCACTCTATACTCTTAACAGACAATGATTTCAACAAAGCAGATTTAGTTTCTTCAGTGCAAAGGGATCCCTACCCAAAGAACCAACAGCTGCGAGCTTACCACCAGAAAATCGATACCAACTTAGGTGAGTGAGAAAACTGAAGCTGTTTGATGTCATGCAATTGGGAATTTTTGATTCCTAAACCAGATAAAATTATTAAGCGATATATTGCCAACACTTTTTTTGTTTAGTTAATGTGCAAAATTTGATGATAAATAAAAAAATAATTTTCTTGTGTTTGCATTTCAAAACTATCTACGTGGTACATCAGTTTAGACCCAAACAATTTAAAGCAATGCACAGCTTTTGAAATATATGTTTTGCTAAAAATTGCTAAAAATTGAAAGGCAGTAAATATTTAATTTGTGGATTTGATGCCTTTGTTTTATTACTTCTCAAAACCATTCAGCTGAGTTTGCCTTCCTTTGTTCTGTAGCATACAGACAAAAGTGCCTATTTGTTTACATGTGTCACTGTATAGCTGACCTAGAAAGAAGAGATTGGAAAAAAATCAGAAAGGCATAAATCAAAGAGAAATAGTCTGTCATAAGAGCTATGCAAGCCCATTTTTTCTGTTCACAAGCTGTGAAAAACTTACGAACCTCAAGAAGCATTTATACCAATCAATCATGCAATGAAATTGTCACCTTTTGGTCAATTAGAAAATCTAGAAATGGGAGCTTTTAATCTATGATAAATAACTGCTCAAATCTTCAGCACAGTGGTATCATCTTTGCGTGAAGTTTAAAGAAAAACAACTGAGGTAGTGAGTGTACTGTGTGTGCTGAGCAGAGGAAATATGTACCAAGTTTTCTATGAGATACATTTAAAAAAAAAAGGTAAAAACTATGTTACAGGGTATGTCATTTGATAAAGATCCAATTTGGTGTTAAGCATTTGCTTAACACCAAACATAAAGTGTAAAAAAGGAGGAAGTGACTATTTCTGGTAGTAACAGTACAACTATGAACATACCAGTGCTTCCTCTATTTCAGAGGAACACTCAGACTTGAGGAATTGTATCTAACATTTTCCAGCCCAGGGTTTTGGAGAAGAAGGAATCCTGGTAGTGTCTATTTAGATAATGTGCTATAGCACTTTGGTTCCTTATGGTCCCTCTCTGCCCTGACAGATGAGATGTCTTCTGGGCTGAGTCGCCTGAAGAGCCTTGCTCTCGGCCTGCAGACTGAAATAGAAGAGCAGGATGATATGTTGGATCGGCTCACAAAGAAAGTAGAGACACTGGATGTCAACATTAAAAACACTGATAGGAAAGTCCGACAACTTTAAAGGATTTTTAGAATTTCCTTTGTCCAGTGTTGGTTCATCCTGAACGCCTCATCTCAACTGATCTCTTAGAAAAAATCTTGGGCGGTGTCTGTTTCTCCTTTTTTCTGCTATTTTACTGGTTTTGTTGTCATTAAAATTACATAGCCTTAAGTCAGCACAATACTTTACATTTCCTCTTAGTCTACGTGGGAAAAGTGCATGTGGAGTAAAATCTCTCAGCATTGGGTCAGGGTGCCCTGCTCAGTTGTGTAACTGCGTCGTGTGCGTGAAGGAACTCGCGCCCCACAGAGCTGCAGTGTCCTTGGCCTGGGAGCTGTGATGAGAGAAGGAACTGCATTTTTGCCTCTCTTTTGGGGAGGGGGCAGGGGGAACAGAATGTGCTGCTTTGTTCAGAACAAATGTTGCTAATTCTGTTTACCTACAGATATGTTAAATTCAGAAAAAATGGTGATTTCCAGCTGTAAAAATATTTTTAAGTGTCTGTTCTCCGGCATTTTTGGGGCTTAAGGAATGAACTGTTCTGTGGAAGTTGTAATATATCAAAGGTGTCATGCTGTAGTGGTAATATCCTCTGTGTGTTCCCTCTCCTAAGATGACTTTGCCCAAACGGTGCATCCACAAATTGTGGTTTTTATGTTTGGGTAACTTGCCTTTACAGTCTTGTCAGTAAAGATCTTTAAGGATATCTTACAGTCTGCAAGAAATGTTCATTGACATTGACCCAAAAAGTTTGGGTAACAAAATCAGGACTTTAATGTATATGATCTTAAAGATTCTTTTGCAGAAATGGTCACCATCTGTTTTGAATTTTCTGCTCTTTCTCAGTTTATTCATTTAGGTGGTGATTTGAAAAAACTCCTTCCATTTTAGAAATGGAGAATTGATCTGATAGTGCACAAACAGATTGTAGAAGATTGTTCTTTAGCACTTATTTCAGATGTGATTACAGATGGAGCAGATGCTGTGCTTTGCTAAGTAATGTGACTGTTAGGAAACTGCACTATGGTTCACATGCATCTGTGTTGGCTTAACAGGTATGAATAATTCCTACAAATGAAGAAAAGCCCAAAACCATTTTTGAGTCTTCCGGATAAAATTTGGGCCTTTCACTTTGTTTTGTTCTTTTGTAAGGGTCACTGTAGAACAAAATAATCACAATTCTGCTCCAGCCTGAAGACATGACCGTGAGAACTTGCTATCTGGTTTGAAAACAAGCAAGGTATTCCTCTTTGGAGAGGCCAAGGCACCTGTGTCAGTATTGGAACATCACAAGTGACAGTGTGTGGCTAAGAAGAGATTGTTACTTCTTTTGAACTACTGCCACATTGCCTTATGAATTAAAGAAAGACTTTGGTGTTGTGGGCTGTCAAGCTTGTCCCCTTCACGGATGTCACATTCACACCCCCCTTGTTCCTTTTTCAAGGGATTTGTTACCTTGAGCTCACTTGCCACAAGGTGCTTCCAATTGTTAAGGAGATAAGAGAAACTGAGCCTTTCTTGTTTTACTGCGTCTCCAGAAAGTTCACTTGTAGAAAAAGAAATCACTAAAAAAGCTACACTTACTGGACATAGTATTATGGAAAAAATACTATTTCTGGCATACTGGCAGTGTTGAGTTATGAAGTAGATTTAAGGTGAGCCAGTGTTTCCTTTGTTACTGATGGCATTGATTTCAGTCCTCCTCAAAAACTCTTTTGGAGGGACAACTTCAAGAGCAATTGAGTACCCTTAATTGCTTTTTAATTTTTCAGTTTGTATCATTTATGCACATTAAGAATTATAAATAGCCTATTAATATTAATATATCATTTTACTATTTGGGTTTATACCATTATTAATTCTCTTACTCTGTTAGAATATTTATTAATTATATGATTTTATGTCTCAAGAGAGCTGATACATTTATTTAGTAAATTATACAGTTGTTACTATTCATATGTTAAGTACTTCAGTGAAGGAAGATCAAAATTTTGATTATACCTGATTTAGTTTTTTATTTGTTTTAATAACACTCCTTTCAGTGTGAAATCTGCCTTCACCTGTAAGCAACTGTCACAGCTCAGTGTTGGCTAAAGTAAACTGATAATAAGGATGAACACTGAGACTTTCCTGACTAATTTATGGCAAAAGGAGGAAAAATGTCACTGGAGGATCGGTTGTGTTATGTGTAGTAAGAAATCTGGAGCTTGAAGCCAAGCAAAAATCTTTAAGGGTGAAGTGTGCTGCCTTTCTGATGTAAGCTATTCCATTTTTAGTCTAAATTCTTTCACAAAATTAACTCAAGTTTTTGAGCAAATGTTTAGTTGTATTGGCCTTATGAAATATTCACTGCATCCTGGATATCTTTGATACCTTTAAAAACACAGGCAGGGAAGGAAATAAAAAATAAATCCCTATTTCTGTTTTGGGAATAAAAAATAAATCCCTGTTTGTGCTTTGAGAATGCCCTGATCCAAGCAGAGTAGAAACCCAGGGTCTCAGCCGTGTGGAATCTGTACAGAGTCTAACTCCTCATGTCTTCTGACAATCCCATTCACTGCCTCAGTAATGTGTGCCTGCCTTTGCTTAAGTTTTCTTGCTCTATTTATTATTTTTGTTTGGTTTTAATGGCCTTGTTTTAAAGGATCGTTCCCACACTGGGTTTCTTTTGCAGGGGAAGAAGATGGTGCATGGATATAAAAGAATTTCTGCTGCAAACTGAATTGCTTCTCTCTGCTTTCATATTGATTTTTGCTGTTAACAAACTTAAGTCTAACTGACATGAGGAGACACCACTATTTTACAATAGTAATGATGTTTTTTATCTCTTGGAATAACTTTCCATCCTACAGGAAAAGGAAATTTAAAGAAAATAACCACATGATTTTGCTTTTCCGGGAAATGCCGTTTTGCGTGTATAATGAAGGATTTACTTCAGTAGCTTTTCTTACTGTTTCCTGAGATGCAGTTTTATTTCTTCTTGGATACAGTTGAAAAACTTAAACTGTGTATAGTCCAGGACTTTCAGAAGAAGTTTAATTTGAACTCACCTGCTAATTTTTGATAAAATAAATTATTTTTCCTGCATATTCATGTGTACATATAAGCTGGTGTTCTTGCAGCAAAATAACTCTGGTTAATTTTATTGGCTTGAGTAGAAGTTTAATAAGAAGATGGCAAAAAAACCCCTTTTTAAGTATTCTTTATAAAAAGCAATTTGCCAGTTTCTCAAAAAGTTTGCTGATCAATTCTGAAGTGATCTTAAACACTGGGAAGTAGCATAACACAGACATAAAATTCTAAAAGCAGCATGGAAAAAGAATGGGAATAACCAGTATCTGATTACTAGACTCCTAGGTTTATTTGATTTTTGAATTTCCTGAGCATTGAATTAAATCTTGTAAGAAATTATATGTAGCTGAGTTTTAGTCTGTACTACACAGGTTTTTTTGCTGTGCTGAGCTGTATTGGCTCTGCTGAAATCGTTGAGACACGATGATGTCAGGGGTTCTTTTCATGTGTGAAATTCACCTGAAATATTTTGCTGCCTAGTAGTTTTTTGTGACGTGATGTCATTTGTTAAATGGTGAAATAGAAAATACGTTCCAACCAGTCTGCCTTCTGAACAAACGTTTTTGTAGGCATTTTTACAAGCATAACATCATATGTAGGATGTGTGTTAATTTTTACTTTGAAATACATAGGACTTAATTTTCAAATCACAGGTGGTGATTATTTGTGTCTACAGCTTTTTTAAATAGAACTTTAATTCTATGCCACCCAGGTATAACACTTTTTGTACAAGTCAAATTGCATTATCTTTTATTTAACTGCTAAACTGGACTGTAGTTCAGCAGCTTAAGAGATTGAATGGAATGAGTGTTGAATGGCAAGACAGTCAATAAAAGGTGCTTATTGTTAATGAAGAGTTCTTGCATTTATTTCCCAAAATTTTTTTATTACAGTTTCATTGATACTTTTCTCCCATAATACCTGTTAAAACACAGGACCTACTCTATTAAGTTTGTATCAGCCTGGACATAAGTTTGCAGCTGGTGGGTTTTGTTTTCTGAGACTAAAAGAGGGTATGACATTTCTATGTTATCCTTGAGTAGCTTCTCTTAGATCCTGAGAGAGGAATGTAAACCAGTATTTATTTTTGCAACAGAATTTATTTGTGATAATAAAATAATTCCAAATGTTACTTAAAAGGTAACCTTGCCATAGTATTTGGTATTATCAGGAATATCAATAACTGGATGTATGCATGAACAGGGGGCAGGTGAAACAGGAGTAAGGCAAAAACAAGATACAAATGTTTTTGAAAACCTTCTTGTATTTGTGTGCTCCCAAGTTTGGTGATGGTAGTAAACTTGTGAATGTCTTGACCTTCAGGTAGTTTCTTACTAGTATGTGAGGGGAGGAACTTGGCTTCTGAATTTTTTTTGCAGTAGAGTTTAATTTTGTTTGATACTGTAAAGCAGAGATTTCGAAGTGCTATTTATTATAAAAGCTCTGAAAAAGAGTTAATAGAGAGACTGACAGATTTTTTTTTTTTTAATTCAGATAACTTTGGTTAGCTGCCTTTTTGCTGGGAGTTCCTCAACAAATGGGAATTGAGAGCGCTTCCATCTCTGTACTTAATTGTTGCATATAGAAAAATCAGAATAGTACCAAGAGCACAGTAGGAGATGACAGAGAATGGAGCAGTGCAGTGGATTCTGGTTGTCTGCTAGGAATATTAATAGTTTGCTTGCTCTGCTGGCATGAGAATCTGTTTCAGAGTCTTAAGGGTGTTTCTCACATAGCTGTTTGCTTATGGCTGATCAGGATTTTGACCCTTTGTGTTTTTCTCAAGGACTTCCCTGCTTACAGTGCAGTCCCTGCCCTCCAGGGGAATGAGTGAGGAAGGGGAGGTAAAGGATGCTCATCCAAGTGCATAACACCAGGCAGAGCAGGGGCTCTTGGAATGAAGGACCCCATAGTTCTGCCTGCCCCCTCCCTGCTTCTGAAAAGAATTTGGCTTTAAGAGGGAGTTCTACAATTTTCCTTTCATTTTAGTAGGTCGATTGGTTTGTTTGCTTCCAAGTAAATTCATTACAAATTGCCAAACTGGGAAAATATGAAGCACAACCCCACTAGGGCTAGAACTGAAGGATTGGTAGGGTTTAGTTGAAAGCAGGCAGGGAGGTGCCCCCAGAATAAACAGGCTGCCAAATTAGGAAGATCCCTGAATGCCAGGCACGGTTTACTAAGTACAGTGACTGTGCAGCCCTGCCTCCACTATAAAAAGTCCAGATGGACTGTGACTTTGCTGTTGATGAAGCAGAACCTTCTAGAAAACGGGCTTCCAGCTCTAGTTGTGGCTATTTTGTGGAAAACAGTCGGCCTCCTTGGCATCTCCATGCAAAATGACTCCTTTTTCCTCCACATTAACTGTAAATCTGCTCTCTCTGTTAATGGGCAGCAATCACTGGCCAGCACTCTAAAGAGCTGCTGAATTTCTGTCACTTGAACAAACCTTTGGCCAGCCCTGGGGTGTCTCACAGCCTGCCACAGTCAGCGAGGGCAGCAAGAGAATGGAGTGTGCACCAAGGCCATGCACATGTGCCACCCACCCACCATGTGGGCATTAACCCTCCAGTACAGAAAGATGAGAGTTGGGAATGGGTGTGTCAGGTGCTGACAGCCCTGGAGTGGGAGCCACTGCCCAAAAGAGTTTATGATTTCAGATCTAACATGTTGGGGCAGCTGGGAAGAATTACACAGTTTGTCTTGCTTTGATTTTACTCCACAACATTTCTTACTGACATTATGTATTTTGTAAACTAGGTAAAGTCTGGTTTCTTTATTCCTGACTTCTAATCTCTCCCTACATTTAGACAAGTTATTAAATCAGTTATCACTAAACATTTCCAATGTCTTTCCCAATTTCTTCCTTGCTCTTTCATCCTTTAAATTCACCCAGTATCCACCTATGGGAAAGAAATAGCTTAGGGAGGTTTTCTTCAGTATGCCCTCATTGGTGTATTGATTTTGCCAGTTCTAATTGAGTTTGAATTATGTAGGTAGTAAAATCTGACCTGCTTGCTCTACAATTTGAGCCCCAGATTTCTTTTAGAACTTCTGTGCTGTTTGTTTACATGTAATGTTTGTTGACTGGGTGCCTTTGAAGAAGGATTCCTGCAGGGATTGCCTTGTGTGAAGCAACTGCAAAGGGTGATGATGCAGTCTGCTCTTGGCCCCCAGTAAGATCCATGGTAATGTCAGTGCTGGGTTACAGCATACCAGTGTTCCAAGACCTCAGGTCTTGAAAGTCTTAACTTTATGGTCCTATTTTCACCATTTCCTTGTGCCTGGATTGGCTAACCTGTTTACATCTCAGCCCACTGATCCTCTTGGATGATGATAACAGGATGTTCCTTCCCTCTTTGATTGAAGACTGGGCAGAGAGGCAGCCAAAAAATCCAGCAGTTCAATATAAATATAGGTCATTTAATAAAGCAAAGGTTGAAACCCAATTGCATCCACCTGCCCATGGAGAAAGCTTTCTGAGGAATGACATCAGCTTGTATTTTTCCTCCTGGAATAATGCAAGTAGGATGACCAGGACTGAGTGCCCAAGGACTTATTACTTGTAATTTGACTTTTGTGGAAAGCCAAGAACTCTTAAAAGGCAGGATTTTGATGGAGACTCAGGCAATTCCAGATTATTTTCCACCCTGAAAATATACAGGCTGCTAAAAGTACTGCAGAGGAGACCTGTGAGTCATTTTATCTGCTTCATTGTACATTGTTGTTATAGGCTGTTGACATTTCTGGCATTCATTTTTGTTCCCAAAGCTCCACACAGTCATACAGCATGAATAGGAGCTAGCAGGGTTTGTGGGTGCCTTTCAGATCCCCCCCACATGTGCTCAGAATGCAAGGCAGGCACAGTCAGTGACAATGCAGAGCCAAATTGCCACTGTCACCCCCCACCTCTTCTCCACATGCTCCCTGTGCAGGAGTGACTGAGACAGGTAGAAAATATTCATCAGTACATACTGGATCACCACATGGAGAGAAGAGTGTTTTTTCCTAAATGACACAGTTGCAATAATTCAGTGATGGGTTAATTTTTGTCGAATGACTTAAAACTGAATTGCAACATTAAGCAAAGGGCAGGTGAGAAAACAAGCTCGTGAGGGGCCTCTTATGAAGGCACCAACCTTATTGAGGCACAGAACAACTCCAGCATGCCCTGAACTGGCATTTGTGGCATTGCAAATGTAGCCTTGTTCTCAAGACTTAAAAATGGCCTTCTAGATACAGAAGTGCTTTAGCAGCTCTGATTTGTCCCTCTCCTAATTAAGTGTCATAGTCTTCCCAGTTAAACCCAAATATCACTGGGAACCTTTGTGCTGAATGACAGCAGAAAATACCAAACAACAAAGATCCCTCTTCTTTTTATGCATGTGCCTCCTCTTCATGCTCACTTGTATTAATTTGAAGAATATCCTCCTATACCAGTACTATTTTCAGAAGTCCATATAGGTTGTAGTCCTGCTCATCTATCTGATCTTTCATCACTGACTTTGGAAAGTTGTTTTGCTTAGCTGTATCCCTCAGTGATTTCCCATGCCATCCAAGTAACACATTCATTACTGAAACTTGTGTGATTTAATAATTTCCTGGCACAATAATTCCAAAACATGTGGGAGGAAAAATGGAGAAAGATTTTTCCATCTCCAGGTATTTTTTTTACTCCATGAATCCTTGCTCTTGACCCTTTTGAATGGCTTTCTGTTGAGGTGGATTTCAACTGCTTGTGGAGTGCTTGTCTGAGAAAGACCTTCATCCTTGCAGCCAAATGTGGAGGGAGGGAAGTTCATTCAGAGGAATCTGATGTACCCAACTGCTGTAGCATTTCCAGCTTTGGATTTCTGGAGCTGTTTTCTTTTCCACAATCTCCATAAGCTAAACAAACACCTTTTTTTCAATCACCTGCTTTACTAATTAGTGTTTGAAATGCAATATTGAGGCCTTACTCTCCACTCGAGCCAGCTGTTCTGGGTTTACAGTGGCAGCCTGCCAGGAGCCTGAGGGCTTCACCTGGGCCCAAGTGAGGTAGGATGAAGAGCACAACCAAAGCAGCTCTTCTGTGGGACACAGCCACACATTGCTGGTTGCCACATGTTACTGGACACCAACTGGCAATGACAGAGCAGTGAGTTCTGGGTGCATTAAACAGCAAGACACTGGAGCCTTACATTAGGAATGTACTTACTTAGGAAATAGGTGTGTATTTATGTTGAGCACCACATTACAACCATGAGGCTTCCTTAAATCTTTGCAGCTGGGCACATGTAGATGCACTGCTGAGTCAGCCTGGCTGTGTTAATGACCCCAGCAGATCTCCAGGGAATATCTCTGCTTCCCTACGTGTCTCAAGTGTCAGGGTTATGAAGCTGATTCCTGTGAGAACAATTTTCGTTTGTTATTTGAGAAAATCATGAATTCCAACATATTATTCCCTGGAGTAGTGATAAATAAAGGCTTTAGATAACATTTTCAGATATATTTTTTAAGCCTCTACCACCTTTTTTTGTACCTGCCCAAAAGAATAAAATGAACAGTCAAGAGAAGGAATAGAACTTCTAATGAGTCTCAGATGCTCTGTTGTCCAGTTGCTCAGTCATCTGTAGGCCATGTACAACATAATGTAGTTTTATTTTAACTCTCATCAAGTGCTCTGCTGTTTTAGTACCTCTGTAGTACGGACTGACTGGAAGATTGCCAAGGGGAAGTCTGTGTGTGAACAGCCGGGAGGGATAATACATAAAATTGCTGGAAAGAGGCAATTAAAGGCAGCATTGAGATATAATGAAAAATAGACAATATTGAGCCTCATCGGAAATAGCAACATAAACAGCAGCTACTGTACTGTGAAGTGAACTTTGCTGTAAATAACTGCATTTTACAGAAAACAGATGGATTATGAAGTCTGTGAGCAGACTTACAGAAAGCAGTTTGGTCTTCAGGAACACATCCACACTGATGTTTGGCATGTCCTCCTGGCCCAAAGGGACAAAAGGTGGCTTCTTCCTGCTGTTGTATTTACAGAGTCCAGGGGAAAGCTGCAAAGTTGGATTACATGCAAGCCAAGTAGAGCTGAAAATAATTCTGCATGTCATATGTAACTATGAATGGAGATGACAGAGGAAGTGATATCTGAGATCAGCAGTGTAATAGATGCTGCCTTGTTGTTTTGTAACCCAGCAGCTGAGGAGGTAACACACCAGTGAATGCATCAGGAAGCCCTGCCTAAGCAGAGACCATGCCCACAGCTTACCACAACCTTGGCATCACCAGCAAATCCAACCGCATCATTTTTTGACATGAGTGGGTGGACTGGGAAAGGACAGAACATTCCAAAATGTTTATATCACAAATGAGAGTGGATTCAGGCTGTGTTTTAATCCTATGGCCTAGATTTGACTATCCTTGTTTTGGAATAATTGATCAAAAAGCTCGAGAGTTCCCTGTATTCTACCAGTTATTGTGCTAGTTTGCTATTTTGTGAAGGAGTATGACCAGTCACAGCCCAGATATAGCAAATCAAGCTCCCGTTTGCAGACATGGACTTGGCAACATGCAGTAACTGAACAGAGTTCTTGCATCAGGCAACACATCACGTGCTGTCTCAGTCACATTATGAGCTAGAAGAGAAATATGCACATATTTAAAGATCTTTGGGGCCCATGAAAGTGCTTATTTCTTAACACTAAACTTGTTTCTTTCAATTCTTTAGTTTGCCTCTTCCAGCATGACCAAAGAAACAAAAGAGCTGCTTATTATTAATATGTTTCAGTCTTCATAAAATGGGTAGAAACACACAAAGATGACTCACTTCTGGTGTACTGTAGCCTGAGCCTTACTCCATCCAGAATTTTAAGCACTAGACTCTGGTTGAGTTGGAGCAAATGACTTGTGGAGAGCTAAGATGAAAGAGGGAAAATTCTGGCACTGGGGGTAGAAATCATCCCTTTGCTTCCTGGATGCAGTATGGCTTGGTGCAGAAAGAAGGAGGCAACTAAAAGCTACTCCATAACAACCTTCATATATTCTTTTTGAAATTAGTACTTTACCAGATCGCATTTTTTCCATGATAAGGACCAAAAATCTGCAAAGAAACATGACAACAAAATGCTAAACAAATGGTTTAGCTAGCACTTTGTATGCGTTCCTTTTCATTTTTTGCTTAAAATACACTATATATCTGGAACAGCACAGTTTGCCAAAAGTGTGATGTAATTTTTTATGTTTCAGGGCATCCCTCAGGGCCTTTAGAAAAGCAGAAAGTACCAAATACTCTTTAAATTCAGGAAGATCTTTCTAAAAAGATTAATTATACCCTAAAAAGACAGCATTGTCAATTCCCTCTGGTGCTTGTTAAGGCCTCTGCACAGGTTTTCTCCCTTTTTTCAACATCCCTCACACAAGCAGCATCAGTTACACCGAAAGTTCTGGCATGAAGGGGCACGGCTGTCTTCATCTTGTGTCATCTAAATTTGTTCTAGTGACAGGGCTGCAAAGTGCTTATGTATTGCTTCTGCCAAGTAGGCACTGAGCACTAGCAGGGTTTTTTTTTTAGGTAGACATTTCATTATGAGGACTTTCAGCTTGTAAGCCTATGCTTGCCTACATTTTCTTCCAGCTCAGCCATCTTGCTTGTTGTCAATAATCTAAAAGGTAGTAAATGTGTGACTGTTGAACTTCCTTGGGAAATATCTCAGCATTGTGTATCTTGAATATTCTAGTTAAGACTGAAGTTCCAGAAAAGCCAGTCTGTTACATTCAGGTTGTATATGTCATTAAGAAGCAAGAAATGCAGAGAATGTCCATTAAAACCTGTTCCACAAACAACTCCAGACAGAGAAAGCCAGGAGTGAATAAGAAAATGCGAGTGACTTTTATCTTCAGTGTCCTGAAGTCCTATAAGCTGATAGAAAAGAAACCCAGGGCCTTTGTGTTACATAAAACAGCACTCCATGGTCTAACAAAAACCTGTTTCTGAAGGGGAGAACACAGTTCAGAAAATAATGGTGTTTTTGGGAGAGGATTTCTGAAACTATATTTAAAGCTAATGCAGACAAAGGTACAGATTCATATAAAAGCTGGAATTTGGGCATAAGAAAAGGGAACAAAAATATTTCATGAACAATAAACTAATTCAAGAAGGTACTGACCTTGGTCAAAGATTTTTTTTTTTTCATGATTTGTACTGATTGCTTCACAGATTTCCCAATAAAAGCTGAACTCCCACTTCAGCCATTCCTTCTAAATAAAAGTGTCTCCATTCTGGCTGCCTGTTTTCATGAAACCTGCTGGAATACAGTATCTTTGAGCTTATTCCTCTCCATCACATATGGTTGAATTTGGCCAATGGCCTCAAAACTGACTGTGGTGGGGAAAAGGAAACAGGCAAACATAGCAAAAGCACACTCATAAAGACCTGCTTCCTTCTGAGGATGGGGGAATTCATAGATGATGAATTTAGAGAGTATTTCTCTCCAGGAGTAGAAGGGGAAATATACTGTAAATATCCTTTAGAAAATAAAAAGTCTGTTTACCATCCCTATGGTTTACCACTATATTCAAAAATGTAACTCAGTCTCTGCTTTTCTTGGCTTCATTCTCTTTCCTGGATAATATAATAATGTTAAGAAAATGAATACTGAGGTTTTCCCTCTTGAGGGTCTATTTCAAAGGAAATAGCTAAAAGGCCCTAACAGTCAATATATTCAGCATTTCTCAAATCACCCTATTAATCTGCAATTGAGCAACACTGGCCTGGCTGTAGGACACTCATGATAACCAGCAGACCCCTCCAGGTCCCTTCCAGCTCTTTCTCATTCCCTGTTTATGCTCACTGACTAGTTCTGCTCCTAAATGGTAATTAAGGATCAGATCCTTTAGGCTAAAATTTTACTTGGTCTATATATAAACATAGCTTGATTTCTGTCCTTCCAAACCTAGTGAAATTAGCAAGAGATGCACACAGGATTTATATGGGCTACCTCATCTCTCGCCATTGCTCATATTTTCAAGGAACACATTCACTCTCTACCTGCTTGATGAATGAGCTGCCAGAGAAAATACTCTGGAGGAATCCAGCTTCTAAAAAGGTTGATCTAGGATGCAGCCCTGATGCATCTGTAAGGATTTTGAAGACAAACGTTGACTCCCCTGCCCTTTATCCGGATTTGCGTCACTGACCACTGCACCCCTGTTTTTACAAGGCTGGGCTGGAGGAGTTGCAATTTCAGCTAAGAAACTGCCATGCAAGGAATTCAGCAGCTGTGCTGCAAAGCCTGAAGGACACCAGTGTCCAGGGAGGAGCAAACAACTCTATGAATGCACAGATAGCGTTGATGTTGGCATCCCGCTCATGGGCAGAAATGGCTCCTTCAGATGGAAATGCTCCTGGGAGGCAAGGCAAGCATATTGTTTGCACATTGCAGGTAAATTGTGTATCACTGTGGCATTCTCTGTGGGGAACCTAAAGACCTTCAGCCTGCACTGCTACTGCCCCAGACACGCCTGTTCATTTTGACATTAAATGCTAAGAGAATCTGCTGATGGAGATGATAGAGAGATGGAGATGATAATCTCCAGCAGAGCTTTCATGTGCAGGGAATACAGGATGGGGCTTCACATACTGAACTAAATTCATAAAGTGACCTTTGTCAAGAACATGTTAAGAGTAAAATCCACCATAAGAGGACTGTCTTGAAATGCTAAGCATGTACAACGCCATTCTCCTGTCAAAGAATGAATTAGGCATTAAACAATTACATATTAAACAACTCTGCAACATAATCTTTACATTTCAAATAACTTCTTCAAAAACATTACAATTTTTAACAGCCTGCTCTCAGAAGCTTGTGCAATGACTTACAAAAACCACAGAAGATACTCATCCAGAGCCTCAGAGTGCTTTGTCTGACCCAGAGGTATGCATTCAGTAAGAACAGATGGAAAAGGATAATTGAATTCCAGGCAAAAAGAGCATTATTTTAATGGAACTTTGCAGTAAAAAGAAGGACTGTGGGACATGTACAAGGAGTCAGTTCTGGATGGGAGACGACAGAAGACAGTTCTTGACTCAGCAGCAAGGAGTTTGTTGGAAGGAGAGAGAAGACACAGAGGGAAGGAAAGGGGCAGACTCCGCCGTCTCCAGGAGACAAGCTGGAAAGAAGTCCAAGGAGCGAGGGTGTGGTTTGAAAAACAAGGAGTACAATTTCAAACTGGATTCTGAGCAAACAGGGCAGTCAGTGAGGGTGTCGAAATGCAAATTTTCTCCATTAGAGACCAAATCAGAACTTTAGGAGTTGTTGTGCCACTCTGTCATTGCTGCACCAAAAGATCTTTGTGCTGCGACTGCTGATCCAGCATTCCTAAGGTTTGCATTTATCTGTTAGGCAAAACATTGATGCTCTGACAGTGCCAGGCAGCATTCAGCTGAGAACAGATGTGGATCAACATCCTGCCTTCAATGCTTTGCCACATGCAGCAGCTCTCCAGCAGTTTGCAGTGATCATGCACGAGGATGTGCAAGTCCAACCCACAGACTCCTTGTTTCTTGGAGCTGCACATTGAGGAACACTCCAAGTGTCTGGGTGCTCCCACTCAAGCAGGTCTCGTGTAATGGATGCTTTCTCACAGAGGCCAGAAGATGTGTCAATGACTTTTTTTACCTTCTTGTATTAAAACAGGAAAGTGGCCAAACATTTGGAAATTGAACACTTTTGTAGTTAACCAGTGATTTGAATAAATTGGTTTGTTGATTTGAATCAAACATGTGATTTGTGATTTGAATCAAAAGTTGTTGAGCAAGAACCTGAGAGAAACATTTAAGAGAAATGCACATTGCTTTTTCAGTGAGACTTCCTTGGCTGATTCTGTGGGAAGAAGACTGGAAACATACATACAACATTCTTCCATGTAAATAACAGCCCCTCCAAGACAAAAATCTAGCTCTTCTCAAACACTGGAAAAAGATCATCAGGCTGCAATCCATAGGATGAGACAGAAACCCAAATATTTGGATGAGAGCAACTTCTGAAAAAAATAGAGAAACATTTACCAGGAGCTTTTCCATTTGCATTGTTAAGGATTGCTAGGGATTACACCCTCCTCAGCTGCTGAGTGCTGTGGCTCTGCCTTGTATAAAGGAGCAGGGGAGTAGCAGTCAGCTAATCACAGGGGCACTAACACAGCAAAGCATTAGAGACCTTTTACATTTCCTTTTAACAGACTATAGACTGTAGGAAAAAATACCTTAAATAAGGCCAGCAGTGTCTTTTCATCGACAGACCGCAAACTAAATATAGAAAATAAGGTTAAAAGATTCAGTTAAAACATCCATGCACACAGCTGACAGACAGAGGTCAGTTTCTTTAGCTGCAGAAGCTCAGCAGGCTGCAGAGTGGAGAAAAGATGGCAAAATACTTTTCATATTTTTTTGATTTGTGTCAGAATGTCCAACACTCTCAGCTCACTCTTCAGAGCTGATCACACTTGCAAAGAATCCAACCCTTGGGATCAGCAAAGCCAGGTCTTATAAAGGACAGATATTTAAACACAGAGCAGTGCAAAGAAGGTACAAATGAGAAAGACATCAGCAGACAGAAGTGTGGCAAAGCACTTTCACATAAAGTGAGATACTTTTTTTACTACAGAAATTATGGGATGTTGTAATTACGATTTGGCCAGCTGGGAGTGGGCATGAAGGATTATATCATTAAAATTGGAGTGAAGAAATATAACAGACCTTTAATTTTAATTATACTTTAAAAGAGCCTTGGTTTCCTTAGCCAGTGATCTTTCTAGTTCATGGCAGCAGCTTAGTGCCAGACTAAGATTGCACACAGTACACTGTGACTTCTGTGCATTTGTAATTATTAATAAAAAAAAATCAGAGACAAATCTGTTGCTTCTTTGTCACAATTTTCTTTAAAATATTAATGATATAAAAATAGATCTCTTATAACCATGTACATTACTTAAGAGGTACTACTTAACTTGTACAATGTGATGAAAATATGTGTCTTTTTTTTTTTTTAGAATAATATATAAATTAGCAAAAATAGAAGCTCTAGATGTAATTAATTAGCATACGTAAAGTGAATGTGAGGGAGGGAAATCGACAGAACAAGCTCACAATACCAAAATGGGCTAGTGACAGATATGTCCTGATGTCCCACTGGTAGACTGTCTGTGCAGCACTGCTTACTTGCCCTCATTTAGGAACTCATAACCCACCAAAATTAAATTGCAACTAACAAACAAACCTATTGAGCAGATGCTACTCAAACCCCTTTGGACCACATAAAGAAAACTTGTCTCCAGTTTACCTCCAGTTTTTCTTTGTTCTTTTGAGAGACCAGACCTTGGTGTGTAACCCCAATGCTGAGTTCTCTGAGGAGAGCCACAGGTCCCAGATTTCTGCAGGGATGCGGCTTTAGCAGCATCTCATTCCTAGCTGCTTGTTCAGTGTTTTCTCAGTCCCACTGTAGACCATTCTTCACCAACAGATCCCCATGGCTGCAGCCTGTGACTGTGTGTGCCAGTAGGAACCCAGGTGTCTCAGCAAGCCATTCCTATGATTCCTTTGGAAACTTAACCCAGTTCTGGTAATTCCCAACTCCATGTATTAAAAATGAATGAGGTTAAGTGAAAATAATGAGGTTTTAAATTGTAATATATATGACATTGTTTTAACCTGCCTTCTGGTTTTGAGTCTTCGGGGGTCCTTTGTTCAGCTTTGTATTAAAGAATCTCCTATAATCTTGTGTTTCCCAGAGCTGAGCTCTCCGGGAAAATGTGAGCAACATAATGCTCTAGATAAAACTGCTTGAGCTAGCACCACTGCAGCCGTTTCCACCTCAAAGGATTACTGTAATTTAGAAGTATAATAGCACTAACATTAACTTCATTTCCCTCATCTAATGCTAATGGGCTGACTAGGAGTGAGAGTAAAAAAAAAAAAGGTGTTGATGCATCTCTTGTACATTGGACCCTTAACTTCTTGGTTATCAAATAGCTTCCAACTGACAATGTCAACTCTCGGGGAAGGAGCCCTATTTCTATTTAGAAACTGAGCAGGGCAGAAGAACTGGATGGTTTTTGTAGCTGCTAACTGGTCATAAACCCCCTCACCTACCTTCGGGCACGACTGCAGAGAGCAAAGCCCACATGGTACTAGGGTAAGTTGGCAGGTGGTGGGCCAAGAGCCACCGTCTGACTCAGACCCCAGTGCCTTTGGGGGTTCTGGGGCTGCCGAGAAGAAGGAGGGTCGCACTTTGGCACAGCCAGCCACGACGGCAGGGGCCAAGCAGGCGGCTCCCGGCTTCCAGTGCCCACCAGGCAGCTCCTGGCTGTTCCGCGTCTTACTCCTCACCTCCGGCGGGAGTCCCGGGGCGCTGAGGGGAGCATCGTCCCGGCACCGCCGCGCAGCTGTGGGGAAGGGAAGGGAGAAGCCCTGAGGGTCAGTGTCACGGTGGGCCAGGGACAGCGCTGGGGGTCGGTGCGAGAGTGGGCCGGGAGGGACCCCGGGGGTCGGAGTGAAGGTGGGTCAGGAGGCGCGCCGGGGGATCGGGTGGGCCGGGGGCAGCCCCGGGGGTCGGGGTGA
>VXBQ01000064.1:464944-505571 GCA_013400175.1 Phainopepla nitens
CTCCGGAGCGCGGCCGCCGTCCCGCTCGGGAAGGCGCGCGGGGCCGAGCCCGCCCCCGGTGCGGACTCTGGGCTGCCGCTTCTGTTCATCCATCCGTCTGTTCATCCTTCCATGCCCGGAGCTGCGTCCCCGCGGCGTGCGGAGCGGCCGCGATTTGTGCAGAGTCACTCGTCGCCCGAGGGACCTCCCGCTCCGGGGAGGGGGCGGCGCCGCGCCGGAGCCGCGCTGCTCGCCCCGGGCACCGCAGGCGCTCCCCCGCCTCAGCTTGGGTGGACGCCGCAATCTTGCGGGCAGATTGTGGTTTTCCCCTTTTACCTAAAGGACCGTCAGCCTCTGGATCGCGAAGGTTCCTGGGAACCTCCTTTTGTGCAGCTGTGAGGAAATTCGTGACATGAGGTGCAAGAAACCATTTGGACTTGGAAGCTGCACTGCCAGTGTCTCTCCTTCCAAACATAACAGTATTAAAAAAATCCTCCCCCAAAGTGACATGGTTGTGTTCTTAATATCCTGTGAAAACCATAATGCCAGCATTGGAAAAGATCCATGGCTAATGGATGCAGCACAGACAAACCGGTTTATGTGTTTTCTTGTGACCTGGTGGTGAGGGAGGGTTGTAAATGGAGTGAGAGAACAGCAGTCTCTGAACGTGCAGTTTGAGGCAGGAATTAAAGGAATTTGCTAAATGAATGAGAGAACAGGAAGTGGACTTGGCAAGTCATCCTTTTGTCGCTGTACCGCCCCTTTCTGTCAAATCAGGCATCCATTTCAAAATACGAACTGGGTATCATCCCCCAGTGTGGACTGCATGCCATTCTGGGCATTTCACTCTTGGGAAGTGGTTATGACCACTTTCAGCTCCCTTTGGTGAGTATTTATTGCTTAACTTGAAGAACTGTCCTAGTGACCCTAGAAGGAGCTCTAGCCTGAAAAAAACCAGTAATTAGAGTGAATTCCAGGAATACCTAATCTCTCTGTCCAAAGGAGGAGACACACCTATGTCCTCTGAGTTTTCATGGGTTAGGAGAGTTTAACATGGTGAAGAATTCTGCCACCCCCTCCCTGCCAGTGTCTACTATAGCAGTGATTATAGTAATCTCAGATAGGTTCGTAAGAGCTGCAGAACAGCTGTCTGAGTAAAAAACTTGACTCTGACATCAAAATCACTTTGATCCCTTCTCAGAGAGCATATAGTTCTTACAATTTAAAACTAGCAAGCATAACCAATCCTACTGATTGTGTTTGATCTATACAATAGCGATGAGAGGACATCACACTTAATGTGCAAGAGCTGTCCTGTGCTGCTTTGCATATTAAATGAGTGTTCCTGTGATTACCAGTGTTGTGCGTCTTGCAACACTGCCAATATCAGCATTATGCTACCTCAGGTTTGAGTGGGGGGTTGCCCACCTGCTTTTCAAGGGATTTGTACTGAAGTCATACTCTATTTTTTGCTCTTAAGCAATTTGATCTTACTGAAAAGGCTAAACCTGTGCTTGAGTTACTTTTCCTCAGCATGAAAGCTGCCTGGAGGAGCAGGGAGAACCCTGGGATGTCCATTGCTAACACGTAGAAACAAACTTCAGCATTCACTGTTCCCTGCTTCTCCTTCAGGCTGAATGCTGAAGCCCAAAAGCAGCACTCTGCTTAAGAGACTGAGATCAGTGGTGGTTGGGAGTAGGCATGCAGAAGCCTCCTTGTGCTGCTTCTGCAGTTGTCCCTACATGGTGGGATAAATAGGGAGGGAAAATGGAAGGAATGTAAGAACTCACAGAGTTTGCTCTGTCTGGATATCTGCAGTACACTTTTATCAGCTCTAACTCATTGTATGTTGTAAACTAGAATCAAGAGTCATGAATTGATGTTACATGGTGCTTGTTGACTGGTAGAGAATTTGTGAAAACCTTAGGCCTTCTCTTCATAATACTACACTGTCGCACATATTTAGCCTTATTAGGTTAATCTCTGTCCCCCCCTCACATGCCTTCCAAGTAATTGTCTTGACTATGGTTAAATGATCAAATTTTAAATTAATGTGGTAAATCTACTATGTTGCTTTTGATAAAGCCAAAAAAGTTACAATTCCATGTAGTTGTTGTGTGTTTTAGTGATCCTAAGTTAAATGTTTCTGTGCCTTAATTCAATCTGTGTACTGTTTCTACCTGTAGCGTTTTTAATTAATGCAGCTTTAAGTGGTTAGAATATCAGTTAGTGTTATAATTAATTCCAAATTCAGCCTGTTGCTGATGAAACATTATTTCCCTTAAGTTCAGTGTCTTCCCGAGGTAGTTGGAGGTACTTTACTAAAAGAAGAACTGAACCGTGCAGAAAGTGCTCTCCAGGGAAGCTAAACATAAGTTGCAGTGCTAAATACTGAGCTCTTCTCTCCCACTCTGTTTTGCTAGAAGTGGATAAATGGTAGTGTGAAGTGAAACAGTGATCTCGGTCCGTGTAGAATTGGAGGAGTGCTAGGGATCAAGCAGACTGTTTACATTCTTTGTGCAGCTCATTTTGTCTTATGTTGATCATCCTTCTGATTGTAGTACCTCCAAGCCTGTGCAGGAGGAGTGACTGCCAGTCCCAGGGCACGTTAAATTTGAAGTGGTTGCAGCTTGTGTGTTCAAGTCCTATGTGAGCTGAAGGATGGAGAATAGCTGCAGTGGAAAAAAGATACACAGGTCTTGATGTGGTAAAAGGAACTCAAAGTCTGTTTGTTTGGCTCCATTTCATGCAATTGAACAGTTATTTTTAGATATGAACTCTGTCACTCTGAGTCTTCACAAATTCATAAAGAACTTTCATCTTGCTCTTTTTTTCCCCGGAGGATATTAGAGTTTAAGTTCCATAGCAAGGCAGGGGAATAAGACAAGGACTTAGTTTTTATCTGTCTGGTGACTGCCCAGCTGCAGCAGTGCAAACTGTGCCAAGTCCTGCTGCAGTGAATTACTCGTGCATACTACTTGAGCTGATGTGATTTAATCAGGTTCTTAACTCCAGCGTTTCTGTTGGAGCAGCGAATCATAAATTATTTACCAGATTGAACTTCCAAGGGAATTGCAGTTTACAATGGAAGTGCAGTAAAAGACCAAATATACTGGTAGATAGACTGGAAGCAATACTACTGGAATCCAGTGTACAAAGTGTTCCTGATCTAAAATTAAACTTCTCCTTCACTTAGTCATTGCGTTTGTCTTAAAAGCATCTCTTTGTGCCTCTTTGAGCTTTTTTCAGTTCTCGCTAGCAAAAATCTTGGCTTGTCTGTGGGGAAAACTGATGCTTAAGCAAGATCTCAGGTTCCAAGATTGGAGCCATCATCCCTTCAATGCACAGACACATAGTTCTGCTTTCTGTTCAGTAACTGACACAGGCTCCTGAGCACAGCCCACTACTGTGAGAACACTGGTGTGCATGACATGCTCTCGATATGTAAGTGCTGCACAGACTGGTGCAGCACTGACAAGTTAAAGTATCCTGGTTTTAAGCATAAAGGATATAGATTGATTTCCATCATTTTCAAGACAAAACCACTTTCTGTTTGGATAGTCTGACTTGTCTTACTAAGAATTACTGTCTGTTGTGCAGTAGGCATGACTGAGCTGGATGGCTTTCATAAGTTTGCTTTGGCTGGACATGTGGACTTAAAAAGCACTCAGGATATTTGCAAGCTGTAAATGACTTTTAAGATTTGTATTCAATAGGCAGGGCTAAATATTATGACTTCATTCAGCTAGTCGGTGATGAAGAGCCCAGATTTGCTCACTGGATTCAGAAGTGCCATGTGCATGGTAGTGATAACTCGTTCAGTAGATCCAATCCTCATCACAGACATACAGAAATAGATTTTTGTGTGGGGAGTAACTGTCGCTTGAGATGAAAGCCTAGCTGCAACTGCAGCTCAGACCAGTGGTCTTTCATGTTTTGGGTCTTACATACTTCCTTGGTGTCCCTCAGCTGTCAAAATAGGAACTGTAGGTGAAGAGGTGGGGGTGAAGATGAAGAGATGAGGTGAGGGTGAGCAGTTGAGCAGGAATGCCCAACTATTACATGCACATCCTTACTGGGGATGATTAGAGCTTTATATAGTCACATGAGTAAGAGTTATGAGAAACTATTGCTGCATTCTTGGTTTGTATTATGTTTAAAAAGATGTGTGCTTACAGAGCTTTTAGCAGGCAGTTTTTATTTGAGTACATCCAGCCTCTGTCCAAGCCTTACTCTTTTCTAATGGCCTTAGAAACAATAGTTGATCACCTCTAACAAGCATTTACACTAGAATTATGTGGCATAAAGCTGAAATGGGATAGCTGTTAAACTCTGGAGAGATATTAAATTCACAGAGTTCTGACGCCAGCATTAAACTGATGGTAGGTCCCAATCACCGGAGTGTCACTATTAGACAGTAAGGGTTAATTATTTCCCATTAGAGAAACAGACTTAGTTTGAAGACTGGAGGTATCCATATCTGAGTTGGTCTGTGCTGGCTCAGTCTGATCTCTGCACTCCACAGTAAGGGAAATGCATTAGAAAGCTCAATATTTTGTAGAGCTCTTGTGTAAAAGACATCTTGACTTCATTTCTTAGCAAATGGTACACTGCTGGTAAATAACAGGGAAAGGCTAATCATGGTCTTTCATCCTGAATATCTTTGTCTTCATTCATGTTGAGAAACAAATAGTACATCTTGGTTTAATCTTTACCATGTCAGTAAGTTCTCAATATCAGTAAATGCTTAGAAGTCTTATGGTATCTAATCCACTCTGTAGTAGCACTAGATATCTATGAAGCAAAAATCTTTGTTTATCTGGTTCACTCAGCCTGATAGTGAAAATGGTTCTGCACTCTGTGTGTAGCTAATGGGTGTTCGGGCAGGAGAGGCTGTTACTTGTAGAACAGAATGTTACCCTTTCCCCTACAAAACAAGGCTTGCTGTAACCTGCATGGGGGTGCTTGATAGGGTACTTAACTGGATTAGCCAAAAGTAAGGTGTGGATTGAAATAATGGAAATGATGCTAAATGGAATCATGGAAATCATAGTAAATACCTCTGGAATGACTATGTAATGCTGAATCTTTCTTTACAGAAGAAAACAACCTTAGTTTGAGAGAGGGTACTGCTTGCCTAAGAAGCATAATAAAAAATGAAAATTTAGTAGTAGTTCAGAGGCCTGTTGTTCACTCCTTTATGAAAATAACTGAAAAATCGCTAGTTAATATATATAAACCTCAGTAATGACTTGTAGCCTTCACTTGAGGCCTTTTAAGATACACAGCTAAGTGCTTGCTACCTTCTGTAATAAAATTTTACTAGTTTTATGCTTGAGGAAGGGAGGGAAGGTGCTTTAGAACAGCATTGTTTAGATCATTGAGGAAGATTTGTCCCATCCAGGTAAAAGTGATGCTGGCTGATGTCCTTTATTTGATGGTAGAGAGATTCTGCTCCTGCCCTTCTGCACAGTCGGTGAGGAATGTGCCTCATACAGTGCCTCACATATCTCAGGAGGATGTGCACCACTCCCCTAATGGTAGGAACATCGGGTGTTTCAGACTGCTAAACTGTGTTTGATCATTGACCGAGGCTTGCAGTATTCACATGACCACCCCTCAGGGAGTGCTGGCATTTAGCCTTTAAAAGATGTGGTGGGTTTCCCTAATAAAAACAATGCAGTGATACTCAAGCAGAATTTAGCATTACCTTTTCTGAAGCCTTTGCTAGATTTTGTAGGAGTTTAAGGCAGGAAATTTTAATACCAGACCATGATGCAAAGTCATAGTGAAGATACCCAAAATGTTTTCTTCAACAGGGACCAGGCTCTGAAGTGAATAAAGGTGGGTTTAAAGCTGGGCTTCAAATAAATGCCTCAAGGTTCTCACTTTGCAAGATGAGTGGCCGGGGGCTGTCTCTTGAAGAGTGGGTCAAACTGAAGCGCACTGATTGAGAAGAGACCTTGAAAAAGGTGTGATTCTGCTTCAATACACTGGAAATACATCTGAACTTGGATTAATTAAGTTAGGAACTTAGCTATGCTGCAGTTAAATCTCTTGACTACTCAGGTGACACTTAATCAGTCTCTTATAATGGACTGTACTCTGTTGGTGGATGGACTTGGAACAGACTCAACATCGAAGCGCTTAAGTGTGAACTACATGAACGTGTAATTTGTGACAATGTGTGGACATTGTCTGGTGTAGAGCAAATGAGCAAGAACAGTAGAATTAAGAGCCTTTTGTTTATTCCTCTGTTGTTCAAGGTCACAGAAGTTGATGGAGCTACAACTTGCGTGATTATTGGGTGCTAAAACATTGTGTGTTATACATGAAAGGTACACGAGTTTTCTTGGTATGAAAATTTCTTTCCTTACTGACACAGAAGCCTATAATAGCCACCTACCTGGTAGATTTGTTTTCAAAACTCTGGGTGCAAGAATGATCTGATGACCTTTTGCCTAAACTTTGATTCTCTTTTGGAATGAATGGCAGCTGTTGAAGTTTACTGCTGTGTATTAAGTATTTACCTCTGAAGTGAGGTGTTAGCTGAGTGGCTCTCAGTTCTGCTGAGAAACACTTATGGGAATGAGTAAATGTCCTTTTAAGCATTTATACATTTGGCTTGTATTACATTACTGAAACTTGACTCTGTTGAGATTAGCAGTTACTGAGCTGAATAGCTCTTCATTAGTCAGCTCAACAGAAAACGAACATTTCCTGAGGCATTCTTGGGCACAGTCCCAACACACCACACTTAAAGCTATCTCTGTTACATACCCAATTTACAATTTAGTAGCATTACAGAAGCTGTAACAAGCCATGATCAGCCAGCTCAAACACACTAAAACAGTGTTTGTGGTGCCATCATGGGACTTCTTGCCCGAGGGATTTAGTCTATTGTATGAAGTTCCTGGTGGTATGTATCAAAGGAGCGTAATAACTCAGTGATGGTGGTGTAGATTCTGTCCCCTCTCCTTGAGGGCAGTAATTTTTCACTTGCACTGAACAGCAGTATAGGTTAATCCTTTGAGAAGCTTCAGTGAAGCTGAAGCAGTTCCTGTGCTTGAAAAGCAGCGCTTTGGGGCATGAAGCAGGTGCTCGGGCTTGTCACAGTTACTGTTATATAAAATGCAGCTCACAGACACACCAAAACTGGGGTGTGCTGCGTAGGTAACTCTGATTTACTTAGACCAATGAAAAAGCGATGTTTGTTCACTGCCACCTCCCCTGTTAACTGAAATTGAGAGTGAATGGAAATGAAGTTAACACAAAAGGATCAAAATGAGATATAACCATCTTGTAGGGGAGTCTATCTGGCAGCTCAGAATGACTCCAGGTTCCATTTAGAGTAACTACTTTGTTTTTACTGTTGTGTGGTTGAGCATAAGTTATGTTTTTAGAGCTGGACAGTCAGCTGGAAGGGGCCTGCATTACAATCCTGCCTTTGTTGTTGAGGCTAATGGCATGACATCCTGGGCAAGGAGAGATGAAATGACTGTTTATTTTAACACATCTGACTTACCTTTCACTGGTAAGAGTTAGGTATTCTGTGAAGTAAGATGAACAAGTCCACTTGTAGACCAGTTGAGACCTGCTGTGTACACTTGCTTCTACACTGCTGCTAGGAATGGGTTGCATAAGGATAATTGATTCTTTCTGTACTACCCACTGATGCTGAACATTGTAGTTCTGCCACTTAAGTTTTGAACATCAAATTTACCAGCCTTGTTAAAACTGGAACAGTGATGCTACTGCTGGTGTAGTCTTATCACGTTACTAGAACCAGTTTATTGTTAACTGGTTTATTGTTAAGCTATAAACTTGATCAGTTTAACTTTACTTTAACTTAGTAAGTTAAATTTCCTTTTAGTTTGCATCAGTAATACAACTTCAGAATGCCTTTAGGACCTGAGTACTGATGATTGTGTAGTTCTTTGCCTGTGGAACAGAGACTCAGAAGTTAAATAAGAGTTCAGTAATGTACACTCTAGAGAAACTTGTCAGTCTTGCATTTCCTTCTGGAGGAGATTTTAGACATAGAGGCTTCAACATGGGAAGAATAATAAAGCACTCTTTTTTTGGTCTTTCTAGCTCCAAAATTTGGGCATTAATCCAGCAAACATTGGATTCAGCACCCTAACAATGGAATCTGACAAGTTCATCTGCATAAGGGAGAAAGTAGGAGAGCAGGCCCAAGTAGTGATAATTGACATGAGCGATCCAACAACACCCATCAGACGTCCAATTTCTGCAGAAAGTGCCATCATGAATCCAGCCTCTAAAGTAATAGCGCTAAAAGGTGAGTAACCCTTTATGATTGCAGTATGAAAACTACTGTTTAGCTGTATTACTACTTATTAATGCTTTGAAACTTTATGTAAACTTTCTAAGAAGAATGTGTATGAGGAACTTGCATGCTATATTTTTGGCAGTAGATCTTTCAGTAATCTTTGGATGATTTGCCTCCAAGTGGGCGTGAGATGCTTGGACCTGGCACTGGAGCCTCCTGTCCTCACTGAGGACCAGGTCAGCATCTGGTATACTTTCCCTTTAAACAGGTATTGTAAGCAAAATGGACACTTGTCTAGATGAATAGGAGTGTAAAGCCATATTTTCTGCCTTGTCCTGGCCCTTTCCTGTGGCTCTGAAGACTTTACTAGATATTGACAAAAATGTCATAAGTATGGCCAGTAAGTGTAAAAGTCAGAGCAAAACAAACATGTTAAGTTTGACAATCATGAGGTCTTGCAGCTAAAAGACCTGACAGGTAGCTACTGCTACCTGTGGTGTTGTCACTGCCTTTAAGTAGCACTCTGAGCTGAAAGAAGTAATTTTTAATTCATGTCTGGCTCTTTTCTCAAATGACCAACATCTGGTATTTAATCTCAATAACTGTTACTGACTATGTACTTTTCTTCCTGCATCTTATCTAAACAGATGGTGAGTGAACTTTGTCCTGACACTGTATGTTTGGTAGTACAGAATGGTCCAATCTCATAAAAAGTACTGAACTTTAAGGTAGCCATTTGACAGTTCACTTCATGGCCAGGTGGGGAAATCTTAATCCTCAGCTGGCATTACAGTGATCATGATCTCCATTGGCTTGTTTCTAAGCATTTGGCTCTTTTGACTATTGACTGTACCAAGTGAAGGAGGAGAGTGTGCTTTTAATGTTTGTGTGTATATGTGATGGAAGTACAGTTGATAGACAAAATGAAGTTGCAATATTTTTATGAGAGACCTCTGCTAGCATGTCCTGTGTGCTATTCATTTCTGCCTAACTGTGGTTTTTTTATTGTGACAAATTGTGGTGAAATTACTTGGGGGTCCAAGAAACTGTCCTCAGAACTGGTGCAAAACTTCTAACTTTTTTTTGATCTCAGGCTTATACTGAGATCAGGGGACAACTAAAGTGAATGTTTGACTTCAGCTGAATCTGTGATTCAGCTGAGATAGTTATGCATTTTGCAAAGGACTCCTTTACCCTGGGCATGGGTAAAGGTAATAATGAAAAAAAATTCAGGACTGTTAAGAGTTTACTGTCCTTTATCTTGGACCCCTTTAAATAAACTATATTGGCAAGGAAAGTGCCTTCTCTACACTAGGAGAGCTTCATCTACCTCTTAAAAGGAAGCTATGTAATCTGGTTTTAAAACTAATATACTAACTAGCTGATTATCATCAGCTTCAAAGAACATAGCTGTATTCTTCCCAGTTAAGACTTGTTCAAAAGGAGTATTGTTCTGTCCATTCAGAGTGAATAAATCTGTCCTCTGAACCAACAAGGTTGACTTAATGATGTCATGTTGACGTGCAAAGTTGTGTTGTCAAGTGTTGCAAACTTAATGATCTCTTTTATAAATAATCTAGTGATCAGATGGTTGGGTAGAAAAGAGGGTTAATAGAGCTACCTAACCAATAATTATCTATGATAACCTGGAGACATGGTTTAAGTCAGTCTGTCACTCCAGACTTTTCCCTGCTGATCGAGTGAGGCTTCAGTAGCCAAAATGGTTACGTATTGTGATTCAGTGTGCCATGATGGGGAGTTGCTCGTAATTCCAGGATTACTGAGCAATAAATGTAGAAACCCACCCTCAGAAAAAGAAATGAAATGGTTCTTGATTTTAACTGACGTATTTTATGCACAATTTCATTTCTGGATTGCATGTGGCATTCTCCTGGTGTACCAAGGTTTATGCATTGTCCTTGTGTTCTTGGTCCTCTTGCACTGCTCTGTACTGGGAGTACTCAGCAGTGGGTGTAAGTGAGAATGCAGCATTTGAGGGTGCTTCCATTCTTTTTGGAATGGAGAAACGTCATGCTCCAGTCAAGTGAAATGTAAATTCTTGTGCTGATATTTAAAAATCAAATCTGCTTACTTGATTACGCCTGTATAGTCTAAATAGACTCACCAGTTTGGTAGTTTGATTAGAAAAACTTCAAGTATTTTTGTCTTGAATCTTGGCCTGATAAAGTGTTCAAGTAGACATAAGACTCAAATGCACACTTGCCCTAACTATGACTGTATGGCAGGTTCTGCTTTCTCAATCCAAATAACAGATTGGTTTTTTGTAGTTTAATTACAGTTTAGGGTTGTGAAGTTTGAATATATGTTGCCAAACTTAGGGAGTTGTAAAGCAGTGGCTTCTGCTTCTGCAGCTCCCAACGTTTGGGGCTAAACTGCCTAGCAATGCTTGTAGAAGCTATTTCCAGCTGTGACACAGCAGTCAAATTTAGTCCAGAAAAGAGACAAGCATGAGCTTTTAGCTGTTTGTCGGTTTCTTCTATGTTCTTAAAACTAGGAAAGACATCCTGCTTCCTCTTCAGGAAGACTGTCCTTAAGAGCATTTTCTGCACATATTGGGATTTTCATTTAGATGGTGACCAGAGCCCTTCCAGAACTGCTTGTCTCCTGGCTGCATGTGAGGCTGCACACTGTGGCAGTTCAAAATCCATCTCTTGATAGCACCAGGCCATTGCTGGACAAACTGCTGTCCAATACAGTAAATATGCTGTTTCTGGCTATCAGTTTACAGGCCTGGGCTTACTGCATCTGTCTAACGCAGTAAGTGCATGTGCAGAACAAAGTGTTCATTAGCAGGCTGCTTTTAGTCCCAGGAAAGCTAGCAAGCTCTCCTAGGATGTAGCTGGTCAGGTTGACAGTTCTCAATGCAGTTAAACCAGGCTGCAGATGTGATAGCTCTTGTGTTCTCTTGGCACTGCGTTAAACTAACATGATCAATTTGTGCATAAATTTTGCTAAAACATTATAGAGCAGTTCGAGATACATATTAACTTGGGATTAGTAATTCTTGAATAGGATTCCTCCGTGGCCAGCAGCCTTTACCTATCAGCGAACATCTCCCAGTTTGGCAGTCACAAGTGTTACTAACAGGAAACACTTCTGAAGTGGGGATAGAAATAATGGCATTACAAGCCAGTACTTCAGCAGTCTGAGTGGGTGTGTTGTGAACAGAAAAGAATATTCCTGGAGCTGAGTTGTCTCATCTGAAGTAAAATAAAACATCACTCTGACTTTTTGAAAGGAATGGATTCCCTTATTCTTTATGGTTTGGTTCAGGTAGCATTGGTTTTAAGCCTACTTAGTGGGGTAGGGCTTCTGGTTGTTTAAACGCACTACTGAAATCAAGCATAAATCTGCAGTATAGTTTCCTAAATCATGAAGAAGTAATCTTAACTGAAATCAAAGCTCCAAATCTTCCTATAGTTGTTCTGAACTTTTGACTGTCCTCTTCAGGAGGTACATGTACAAAGCCCCTCTAGTTCAGTGTGCAGTTCATCCAACAGGAAAACAAAATGGGAGATGTGATCTTTGGCTGTCTCAAGCTATTTCAAATCTCAAGCTGTTTGACTCAGTCCAGATCATCTACAGCAGCTACTAAATTGACATAAACTGGAGCCATTCTTTCTATTAATTATACTGAATGACATCTAGCGGACATCTGTAACTTGGCATACCAGTGCTGCCAACTAAACAAGCATTTGCACAAGCTCTGTAGCTTAGACTGTCTTTTTACTACAGCTTATAGTTAATTAAAGAGTCCATGCTTGTCAGCTGTTGGAATGCCTGTGTGAGTGTCTGTAAGGAGATTTTTTTGGTTTTGGGATGGTACAAGTGTTGGGGTTGGAGAGGGGCTTCTGTTAAGAGTCAAGTGTCAAAGGAGACTGTGATGTGACATGACATTAACTCTGTCTGTAACACCACTGGAACAGTGGGTTAAATTGGGTGCTTGTAAATGGGCAAAGTACAGGATGGCCATTGTGGTAATTGATCTGTGATGTTTCTTGGATTTTGTCATACTAGCTGGGAAAACACTTCAGATCTTTAACATTGAGATGAAAAGTAAAATGAAAGCCCACACAATGGCAGAGGAAGTGATCTTCTGGAAATGGATATCTGTGAATACAGTTGCCTTGGTGACAGAGACAGCAGTGTACCACTGGAGCATGGAGGGAGAATCACAACCCCAAAAGATGTTTGATAGACATGCTAGTCTTGCAGGCTGCCAAATCATCAATTACAGAACAGATGAACACCAAAAATGGCTGCTACTGATAGGAATTTCAGCACAGGTAAGTTCCATGGCAGCAACATGTGATGAAGATAATTGGGGAGCCCTGGCCCCACTTCACTTAATAGCTTCTGTAGTTTAGTTTCTGTAAATAAAAAATTCAAAACTATCTTTTGTGTAGGAATAGCCTGACTTGTAGGTCGGTCTGAGTGTTGGAGGAGAGGATGAGAGGCATTTGCTGCTTTTTAGTTTACTGTCCCAAGGGTCTTGCTACAAACACTTGAAATCTTTTCTCTAAAAGCTGACCTTTCTTTTTTTCTAGCAAAATCGTGTAGTTGGTGCAATGCAGCTGTACTCGGTTGATAGAAAAGTCTCCCAGCCTATAGAGGGCCATGCAGCAGCTTTTGCAGAATTCAAAATAGAGGGAAATGCCAAACCTTCTACCCTCTTCTGTTTTGCTGTGAGGAGTCCTGCAGGAGGCAAGGTAAAGTCTGCAGCTGTATTCCTGTAGTGCTATAGGTGGGTTGTTTGCATCAAACTCCATGTGAAATGCAGTAGCATTGAATATGCTACAACTGCTGAGCAATCTGTGCAGGGCTGAGGTAACACCACGGTAAATGCCTCAGCCTTTCTGGTCCTGTCCTGCAAAACTGATGAATTGACAAGTCTGGCTCAAAACATCTTGAATGGATTGTTTTGAATAGAAATAGTCAACTTTTATAGAAAGCGTGGTTCTTTTGGTTTTTTTTATTCTTCTCCCAGGTTTTAATTTATCAAGTTTCAGAAAACTTAACATTCTGAATATGTGGAACACAGCTCTCCAGCCTGTGTTGGCCAAATGTGGCGGATGACCTCAGTAGCATATCTGAGAAAGGGAACTTCTTTCATGTGGCTGTACTTGCAGACAATCTTGTGACATGAACTCTTTTCTTCCTAGCTGCACATAATCGAAGTAGGTCAGCCAGCTACTGGAAATCAGCCATTTGTTAAGAAAGCTGTTGATGTGTTTTTCCCACCTGAGGCACAAACAGACTTTCCTGTGGCAATGCAGGTAAATGTTTGACCCCTCCAAAAAAATGAGCTTTATAGCCTGGCAAGGAGCTGACATCTGTTGTAAAGATTGCTTTCTATAGTGCTTTGCTGTCATCCTTCCTAGTTCTGAGAGGGGTGTTAATAGGTTTGTGGGAGGTAGCCTGGACATTAAAACAGTAACTTAAATGTATAGACTGTTCCTGTATTTTAAAAAATAATAAGTAAAAAGTCACAACAAAACTTCTACAAAAAAGAACCCAAACCAATGAAACAGACCCAAAAAAGCCCCCCTTGACAGTGTCTTCAGAAAGAATGTGTCTAATATCTGTTTGGCTATTCAGCTTCCTACTGATGTTCCAAGTTCTAGATAAGAATATTAGCATACATCCTGTAGTAGCAGCACAGAAAAGGCAATTTGGGGCATTAGTGGGAGGTTCTTTAGGAAAGAACAGGAAAGAAAGGTTGCTATCACAGACCAAATTTCACTTAGCATGTCTCTAGGACTAAAAATTGTGTCATGCTCCGAGATACTCTGATTTTATAAGACTGCTGACAAGTGTAATAGACCAGTTTCATAAATAGACCAAGAGATGCCCATAACTAGGGTGCATGCTCAGCAGGATTCATGTGGCTCTGTACTTCAGCTTAAGGCTTAATTAACAAGACATCCAAAGACTTGCTCCCAGGGGAGAGTACTTCTGTGTCTGAAGACCCTTTTAGCTCGATAAGTTTCAGTGACTTAACAGATAAACTGGAGTATTCAGTAGATGAGCTTGGTTTAGATTCTACTGGTGCTCTGGGTAGGCTTTTTGGAAGAGAATGGGATTATCTCATTAGTATTTCTGAACAGAAACTTGTACTGACATATCCAGACTAGAATGCTAATTATGCCCAAACTTTTTTCCTCAGCTTGGCTTATTAGGATGAGGAGTATGTTCTTTGCTGCAGATGAATTTTATTTTCTCTTCAACCTCTCTATTCACTGTAGCTATGCCTGCAAATGGCCAGCAAGGCTGTTCATTGCTTTTGAGTCTGAAAGGAAGAAGCCCGGAGCTATATTTGTTCTTAGTGTCAGTACAAAGGCATGTCACTGCAGTACTTTCTTGTGACTAGGCTAAAGGCAGCTGTCTTAAGTGTTACAATCTTACTAGTTTTGACTAATAAAAACCTGTCTTTTGGCAGATTGGAATTAAGCATGGTGTTATTTATCTGATCACAAAGTATGGATATATCCACATGTATGATTTGGAGTCTGGAGTGTGCATCTACATGAACCGTATTAGTGCTGATACTATCTTTGTCACAGCTCCTCATGAACCTACCTCAGGCATTATTGGTGTGAACAAAAAAGGACAGGTAACAAATCCACCATTCTGTTTCTGAGCCTTCTAAAGTTCAAATGGAATGTAACAAACCTAATGAGTGACTTGATGCAACAGCATGGAAGGGAGTAAGTGACTATGTGATTAATCAGTTTTTTATCTCTCCTTGTACAGAACTACTTAGAGAAGTACTTGTTTATTTAGTAATCTACTCCTTCACTGATAAGCTGCATAGCCGTTTTGTTGCTGTATTTTGTAGTTGTGGAAAGGACAGTACTCCTCAATATGCCTCTTGTCCTTCCAGGTGCTTTCTGTATGTGTTGAGGAAGACAACATAGTGAACTACGCTACAAATGTTCTCCAGAATCCTGACTTGGGACTGCGAATGGCTATCCGCAGTAACCTAGCTGGGGCAGAGGAGTTATTTGCCAGAAAGTTTAACACACTGTTTGCTCAAGGAAACTATGCAGATGCTGCTAAAGTTGCTGCCTCTGCACCAAAGGTAAGTAACTCCAAGGGTAAAGCTTAGAAATCATGGAAATTTGCCCAAGCTTAGTGGATTGCTTGGCACATTTACATTTCAGAGCTTGGCATTTAAAACATAAATGCAGTGTTAGTTCTCTGTAGTCTGGTGGTGGTTGTGACTAATATATTCCCCTGTATCCCGTAAAGGAGCATCTGCTATCCATTTCAAGCCAGCCTCCACTTTCTGTGGCCACTGACTTCTTGCTAGAAATTCATTGGTTTGATGGTCTCTGTCCTGAAGGTTTAGCAGTAGTTGCTTCACTTTCTCTTTAAAACATGCTTTTTTAACTAATGGTATTCAGTTTTCACTAATTAAACCCTGCTTCTCTCTATGTTGTGCCTGTTCAGGGAATCCTACGTACCAGTGATACAATTAGGAAGTTCCAGAGTGTACCAGCTCAGCCTGGGCAGGCCTCTCCCTTGCTCCAGTACTTTGGAATATTGCTTGATCAGGGACAGCTGAACAAGTTTGAATCTCTGGAGCTCTGCCGCCCTGTCCTGCAGCAGGGCCGCAAACAGCTTCTGGAGAAGTGGCTGAAGGAAGACAAGGTAGGCTCAATCATGGCATTAGCCTACTTCTGTTGCCTTGTAACAGTTGAGTGTGAATGATACTTTTGTTGATGCTTCATCTCTGAATTCTTGTGTTTGACAAAATGCCACTTCTGACTTCAGCTGGAGTGCTCAGAGGAGCTGGGAGACTTGGTGAAGACGGCTGACCCAACCCTTGCTCTCAGCGTCTACCTTCGAGCTAATGTGCCAAACAAAGTGATTCAGTGCTTTGCTGAAACTGGTCAATTCCAGAAAATAGTGCTATATGCTAAGAAGGTAAATAATTTATCACAAACTGCAGGCTCTGCCTTATATTTAATGTGTCCTTTGTGCAAATCATAGTGTATTACTACGGTGTAAAAAGTCTGCAAAAAATAATCTTCAAAACATCCAGAATTTTATGAAGTGTTAATTTAATGGACTGGCTTAAGCTTCTTTAAGCAGAATAAAGATAAGAGTCTTCCTGAATTCCTCAGACTTTGTTTTGTAATCCATAAAAAAAGAAAAATTACCTAATGTCCACTTTTAAGTTTAGGACTTGATGAATAGGGCTTTAGGACTGTTGAAAAATTTATTCCAGCCAGTTTTCTTATATAGCCAGAGAACTGCCCTGGCACAACTTAAGTTACTAAGTGGGTGAATACCGAATTTCTCTGTCAGCAGACAAGAAATGCTTTTGTCTGAGCATTCCTGGAAGATGGGGGATGAGCACTGCAAGCTCCCAACAGTTTATAGTCCCTATCCTAAAGAATGTAAAGGCTTAACAGAAGTGTGCAGCTTCCTGAATATGCATGACTGTTTCTGAAATCCCTAGGTTGGCTATACCCCAGACTGGATCTTCCTACTGAGAAGTGTGATGAGAGTCAGTCCAGAACAAGGCCTGCAGTTCTCTCAGATGCTGGTACAGGATGAGGAGCCACTGGCTAACATTAACCAGGTGATGCCTACAACAAGAGTACTGGTCTCTTTCTAGACAGAGGGAATAGTGTAGTACCATTCTGGGGACTGGTAAGGCTGCTTCACATCTCTTGCCATCTTGATTAGTGGAGTGACTAAATAGTCTAGTTAAGTTTGGCTATCATTGAGTCGTTAGAGGCAAATGTGTTCTCAAGTTCTTGTGGAAGCTTTCTGGTTTATTGGTAGTAAACCTGCCACAATCTTAGTCTAAGCAATAGAGGGTTACTATCCTACTGTTGGCTTTAATGGAGCATACATCTCCCCATGCAGAGAATTTACAGGAAGATGAACAAATAAACCTAAGTTCAGTTCTGGCTGCCTTTGGCCACTTCTTGTTAAATGGACAGAGAAATAAGGGAACATTTTGCGTTATTAAATAACTGAAGCTACTTTGAAAAAGTCTTGGCTTTTCTTCTAGCAACTATCCCAATGAGAGAAGGGATGAGCTTTGCATGCTGCATTAGAACTAATTAAGAGTGGGTGGTAAAGTCTGGCATAATAGCTCAGAGTATTGCACTTCTTCCATTCTACAGAAGCAGGAAACATCTGGAACTTGTCTCTCTATTACCATGATGGTAATACTATGAAAACACGGGGATGCAGCATGGTAGGTGCCATGATAGCCTGTTGTCTTGCTTTGAGACAAGTTAGGATCTTGGCATAAAGCAGACAGTATGAGATACAGTATCATAACATCACCCCAAGACACCTGTCTAGCCAGGCTTTTGGTAGGCACAGAGGAACGTACATGTGTGTATATAGACTCCTCTAACTTGACCAATCTCAACAGATTGTGGATGTGTTCATGGAGCACAGTCTTCTGCAGCAGTGCACATCCTTTTTGTTGGATGCCCTGAAAAACAACCGCCCTGCAGAAGGCCACCTTCAGACTCGTCTCCTGGAAATGAATTTGATTCATGCCCCGCAGGTACGACCCAGTTCCTCCAAAAAGGGAAAGACAGTACTGGACTTGCACAAGAATAGGATGTCTGATACTGTTATCTCTAAGACATTTAGTGACTTGAAAGTCTACTAAGTCACTGCTGTGACTTTTCAACAACTTTAATGGCTAAACTGCTGTGATTCTCTTGATGGTCTGAATATGAAATGTAACCTCCTAGGTTGCAGATGCCATTCTTGGAAACCAAATGTTTACACACTATGATCGTGCTCATGTCGCCCAGCTGTGTGAAAAGGCAGGCTTACTCCAGCGAGCTTTGGAACACTACACAGATCTCTATGATATTAAACGTGCAGTTGTTCATACTCACCTCTTGAATCCTGAGGTAAGTGTCCAGAATAAGAAAGTGATGTGAACAGTCTTTAGCACTTGTGCAGCTACTGTAAGATGGGTTGTAGGTACTGAAATAGCATGAGTAGCTGTGATTCAAGAACATTTGTCCAGGTAACGATTAAATTGTAATCTATACATTCAGTGGCTTAAATCTGACCTCAGTTTCCCAGGTGGGCATTTCAAATATTATTTCCAAACTGCACTTTGGTACAGTGAGTGTTTCTTTTTATGTCTTTGGTCTTAGTTCATGGAAGACTTCTCTCTAGTAGCTGGGGTAGAAACTGTCTAGTTGGCACATCTTAGAAATCAGTCAAATCTCGTATGAGTTACTGAGTAAAATTTCTGTCTCTTTGCAGTGGCTTGTGAACTTCTTTGGCTCTCTGTCAGTTGAAGACTCTGTGGAGTGTTTGCGTGCCATGCTGTCAGCCAACATTAGACAAAACCTACAGCTCTGTGTTCAAGTTGCTTCTAAATACCATGAACAGCTTGGCACCCAGTCTCTTGTGGAGCTTTTTGAATCTTTCAAAAGCTATGAAGGTACAGTATTAGAGGGAAGCAGCTTACATGGAAGCACTGACTGGTTGAAGCTAATAGTAAGGATTATAGCTTTCATGGGAGAGGTACTTGTGACATGGCTGGATCTTAGGATACATTTATGGAAGTGAGCTCATCACAGTGAGATCTAGGGGTAGTTTTGTTCTAGATAGATAGTTTCTTAACTCTCTTGAGTAAAGATCAGAAAGAAAGATGAAACCTGAAAGAAGGGAGAAGAATCCTTCTGATACTCCCTGCAGTTGGCTGAAAGCTACTCTCTGAGCAAGGCTGAACTAAGTCACAAGCCGAAGCCTATACAGCCTTCACTTGCTTCACTTCTAACAATGTTAAACGCATGTGACTCTTTCCAGGACTGTTCTATTTCTTGGGTTCCATTGTAAACTTTAGCCAGGATCCAGATGTTCACTTCAAGTACATCCAGGCAGCTTGCAAGACTGGTCAGATAAAGGAAGTGGAAAGAATCTGCCGTGAAAGTAACTGCTATAACCCAGAACGAGTGAAGAACTTTCTGAAGGTAAATATTCCGCCTAGGGGATTGAAGGGTCTTCTGTATATTTTGCTTAGCAGCAGAACTACAGCTTTCTAATGGAGGGAAACACCAAGGAGGTTTGGTTGGCATGGCTGTGAATAATCTTTTTTTGCTTTTTTCTCTTTTGCACAAAATACAGGAGGCAAAGCTCACGGATCAGCTTCCTCTGATCATTGTCTGCGATCGGTTTGACTTTGTTCATGACCTGGTGCTCTATTTATATCGTAATAATCTGCAGAAGTATATAGAGATCTATGTACAGAAGGTAAGGACTTGCTCTTTAATTCATTATAAGCAACTTAGTTAGCAGACTACAGAAAAATCTGCTGTCTCTTTTTTGCCCACTTTCCCAGTGCAGAGGCTCTTCATTAAGCTTTTTGTCTATTACAAAAACATTATTCCTGGAATGTATATACAAATGTTAGTTACTCAAAGTTCTCTGCTCTGAAACATAATTTAAATTGTTAACTAGAGCTTCCCCATGTGGAAGACTGGTGGTGCACTATTGGTAATGCTAATAACTAATTTCTGTGGTGATGCCTTATTCTAGGTGAATCCTAGCCGTATACCAGCAGTGGTTGGAGGGCTTCTTGATGTAGATTGTTCTGAAGATGTCATCAAGAACTTGATCATGGTGGTGAGAGGGCAGTTCTCCACAGATGAGCTGGTGGCTGAAGTGGAAAAAAGAAATCGGTAATGAAAATGAATCTGTAACACTAGTGTTGGGGTTCCCTGACCCTGCTATACACAAATTGAATTGCATGCAGTTCTGTTAAATTATAAAGTACTAATACTGTTTATGTTTCTTTATAGAAAAGCAGTTCAAATTTGCTAGTCGGTCTTTTGATTGTTTGGATCATGTAGGAATGCCTGACAGCACCGCATCATCTGTAACGCGGCTTTTGAACACTCCCATACAGCCAGCCATGGGATGTGCCTTCCAAGTAAATTTGGATCAAACTGTCCTGACAGTCTAGCTGCAGGCACACAGCAGCTTCTGTAATTAGTTTCTAGCTACCTGTAAAATGAACAAATGGCTTTAAGCATGAACTGCCAGCTAATACAACAGAAGCTGAGCGATGTTGAACTAGGGGTATCTGCAACCTTTGCTGATGTTAAACCAATGACCTGGCTTCCACTCATTTAAAACTCATTAAAAAATAACTGGCTGGTCTGTGTTTGCTTTTAAGTTTGACCAGCAGACTTGCTTGAAGGCAAGGCCAGGTACTGAGTGGTAGCCAAACATACCTCAGTCTGACCTATAAACCTAAAATGTTTGCTTCTTCAAAGGCTTAAGTTGCTGTTGCCGTGGCTTGAATCAAGGATTCATGAAGGCTGTGAAGAACCTGCGACTCATAATGCTTTGGCCAAAATCTACATTGACAGTAATAATAATCCAGAGCGCTTCCTTCGTGAGAATCCTTACTATGATAGCCGTGTAGTTGGCAAATATTGTGAAAAGAGGGACCCTCATCTGGCCTGTGTTGCTTATGAGAGAGGGCAGTGTGATCTGGAACTCATAAAGGTGAGCAAAACTGCATTTAGAAACATGCTTAAAAGAACTACTTGCTGCCTGAAGTGGGAGCCTGTCTGGTTAGTAGTCTAACACTTGGAGAATCCTATCTTGGAGTCTCACTCAGGAGTTGAGGCAGGTGGGATTCTTCTATGTGGGGACAGTCATTTTTATGCTGATGAGAAGAACTTACGCTGATGTCCAAACTGGAATTGCATAACTGGAACTTTGAAGTACCATCCATGTCTTTCATCCACTGATTCTGCTTGAAATTCATTTGTTTATTAGGCCCAGGTAATGAATATGCCTACCATTAAAGCTTTGTTAATTTGATTTTTTTGAGCCTTGAAGTCTCAACAGGAGGAACAGGCTGTCATCTATCCTGACCCTACAGTGAAAGAAAAGTTTCCCTGAAACTAAAACAGGGCTTGTAATTTTCCTTTCTTGTGACTGGTGCATAGACTTGCTCCAATACTTAACCAGAAATGAGGAAAATAAATGTTGACAGTCTAACTACAAGGACTTACTCCAGTAGCATTCCTCTCCTATCTTAAAGCTTGTTGTTCTTAGAACATCCCTCAGAATTTCAAGGGCAAGTGAAATTCTCAAAGTTCTCAAACACTTTCTAGTCTCAATGTGAAGACCAGAGCTTAATGTCAGATTAAGTCAGTGTTTGTGGCTGCTGAGAAAAACACTCTCCTCCTACTTGCACTTCCATACTGGTACAGGCAGAGAATGTCAGCTGTGAGCATTAGAATGGTAGTACAATCTAGGCTTGCTACTGAAAGTGGATGACTTTCCAGCCTGAAGTGGTTAATTTTTAAGTAATAGTTCCAATGTTGCTGTTAAAAAAGGGCTGGCTACATTTGTCTCCTTTATTTCAGGATATGAAGGTGGCTTTGAGTTGTTGTTTGCTAGGAGACTGCTAGGGTAGACTTTACCATTCTAGTTAACCATTAAAGCCTGTCTGTACCAGTTTTTTCCCTGAACTGATGTTCTGAGAAGGTATTTCTGGTTATGGTCTTCTTCCTGTAAGAATTATTCGTGAGACATTGCTGTCCCCTAGAAGAATGGTCAACTCCTGCCGCTGGTAAATGTGAAGCATAAAGCAAAATTGTGCTAGTACTGATTTGCTTACAGCACAGTAATTGCGATTCCATGGGCTTATTTGGATGCTAGCAATGTGAGCTGCTGCTATAAGATCAATTTAGGCCTTCAGATTTCTACTCTTCTACCTGGAAGTTGAAGCTAGTGGTATGAATAGGATCATGACTTGTAACTCTCTCATGGTGCACTTCTGTAAGGAATTTCACATTTCTTCTGTACTCTTAACAAGAAAATCCAAGCCATTTGCTATTCTGAACATTTCTAAACACATGTAAAGCTAATGACACCAAATACATAACCTAGCTACTTCTAGCTTTAAACACCTGCACTATTCCTCAGTTCACTACTTAGCACTGCCCAGGCAAGTGGCTCCCCTTTCTAGATTTAAAACTTAAGTTCTTCAGGCTTCTGCAGGTCTTCACTTCAACCAGAAGCAAATAGTTACTGTGAAGCCACAGTCACAGTGTTTGTGTGTTGGGCAAAACCAAGAGAAGCTGTAGAAATTCTGCTGGAGACCTTCTCCATGAGCCTTCCATATCAGAGGTGGGGTAAGAACTTGTCTATGGCATTTAGCATTGGTCAGAAATTAGTTCTAGTCAGTCTTCTAGACTGTCTGGTTCATGGCTAGCTAAACTTGTCTTGTGGTAGTGACCCTCAACAGTAATGCCAATAATTGTAACTTCTCCTTCAGGTGTGCAATGAGAACTCCCTGTTTAAGAGCGAGGCTCGCTATCTGGTGCGCAGGAAGGACCCTGAGCTCTGGGCAAACGTACTGGAAGAAAACAACCCGTTCAGGCGGCAGCTTATTGACCAGGTACAGCAAAAGGGCTAAACTCCCAGAATGTGGAGACCTCAGGGTGTCTCAGAAACCTTATAGACCATTAAAGCAGCATTCCTCCCCAACAAGGTCCCTTAAAGCCCCATCTCACCATATAGAAGTTTGTAAGAGTTGGAGTGGCAGGTATTAATTCTGACTTTCCTGGTCAGAAGATTTAGCTACCAGTAATTTCTGTCCTGAAGAATGACCTTCCTCTAGTGAATTTGTTTCCCACAGAGATGTAAGATGTGACTTTGCTTCTATATAAAATACAGCTTATAGCTGTTTCTTGCTGTCTTTATGAAAATACTCTCAAAATTCTGAACCTCTAATTTGTAGTTCACTGGAAAAATAACTTGACAAATGGACAACTATTTAATTTGGGGAAAACACTTAATAGTTTCCTGCCTTTCAATATAGGTTGTCCAAACAGCTTTATCAGAGACACAGGATCCAGAGGAAGTTTCTGTAACTGTGAAAGCTTTCATGACTGCTGATCTGCCAAATGAACTGATTGAGTTATTGGAAAAAATTGTCTTGGATAATTCTGTATTCAGTGAACACAGGTAAGAGGAGAGCTTTGTCCTCAAGTTTAGCCTATTCAGTGCCTTTGTTTAAGTTGTGAATGATCCAGGTTATCATGGGCCTCTTGGTAGCAATACCTAAGCACTCTTCAGTGTTTATAAATAGGTGAAAAGCTAGAATTTAGAGTGCTTTGTGCTTTAAGAGCACAGCTAGTTCATACTGTGCAATTTGCAGTGATGTGTTGAGGGGAACACTAATATTGGTAAGCAGTTCCTTTTTAAAGATAAATGTCAGTGGTTCTCAGTCTGGGGATGAAATGTTGTTTCTAGTGACAATAAGTGGGTTTATTTTTTCACATGTACAATCCATGTCACTTAAGCAGGTGTTGCTGTGCACTGCTTATAGCCTATGCCTTCTGTTAACCAAAGGAATCTGCAGAATCTGCTGATCCTGACTGCCATTAAGGCTGACCGCACCCGGGTGATGGAATACATCAATCGGCTGGATAACTATGATGCCCCAGATATTGCAAACATTGCCATTAGTAATGAGCTGTATGAGGAAGCCTTTGCTATATTCAGAAAATTCGATGTCAATACTTCAGCAATTCAGGTGAGGTGTGGTTCCTACATGGCATAGAATGCTTGCCTGGACAGAAATGACTGTCCTAAGAGCAGTTAGCTTCATATCACTTACACGGAGCAGTGTATACGCTTGAAGAAAGAGTTGTGTTAGAAGGGACAGTGTTACAAAACTTCAGTTTTTAACTTGGAACTTCAATTTCAAACAGGTGCTGATTGAGCATATTGGCAACTTAGACCGCGCTTACGAATTTGCAGAGAGATGTAATGAACCAGCAGTGTGGAGCCAGCTGGCCAGAGCACAGCTCCAGAAGGACTTGGTGAAGGAAGCCATTGACTCCTATATAAAGGCAGATGATCCATCTGCCTATATGGAAGTTGTTCAGGCAGCTAATAGAAATGGTAAGGCAAAGCATCTTCAGCTTTAAATTGCTTGGATATGAGCTACGTTATTGCATTTACATTGAGCAGCAGGGACTTTTGAGACTTAAGAATTCCATTTCAGAGGAAATGGGAACAGTCAGTACATGGAATGGATGAGTCAATGTTAAGTGAGATTCCTGTCAACAATGTTGTCTGTCTTGTCACACCGAACATAGACCTCTCTGTGGAGATAATTTGGACTGTTATCTAAAATATCACTATGTATAATGTATTTATTTAGCTGTATGTGGCAGAGCTGCTTGGCAACTGGATTGCGGAACAGTAGCAAGAAGTCCAGTCTTACCTGAAGGTGACTTGGTGTTGACAGGGAGTTCCATAACTCAAGTGCAAATTGCTTACTATCATGGTAGAGGAGAGCCTTGAGCCTATTAGTGAAAGCTGTCCCTAAGGTGGGCAAAGTAAACAATACAGAATGACAAAACACAGGACCTTATATATCTCTGCTCTCTTCCAGATAATTGGGAGGACCTAGTCAAGTTCCTACAGATGGCCAGGAAGAAGGCTAGAGAGTCTTATGTAGAGACAGAACTTATTTTTGCTTTGGCAAAAACTAATCGTCTGTCAGAACTGGAGGAGTTTATTAGTGGCCCTAATAATGCCCATATACAACAGGTATGTCTTGATCCACAGTTTCCAAGTGTGACTTGCTACTTAGCTGACCTCTCATTCTTACTGCTGCCCTTTTTTACCTTGGTCTCCTCATTCAGGTTGGTGATCGCTGTTACGAAGAGGGGATGTATGAAGCAGCAAAACTTCTCTATAACAACGTATCCAACTTTGCTCGCCTGGCATCTACCTTGGTGCACCTTGGCGAGTATCAGGCGGCAGTGGACAGTGGCCGCAAAGCCAATAGCACAAGGACTTGGAAGGAGGTAACTTAAACTTATGGGTTTTAGTAGATTTTAATTCTAGAACAAATATTATAGAAATACCTATTTGGAATTGTTAGTAAACTTCAAATTTGGTAAAGCTTTGTCCTGTTAACTGTTTGCTGACTGTCATGACAGGTCTGCTTCGCCTGTGTGGATGGAAAAGAATTCCGTTTGGCACAGATCTGTGGTTTACACATAGTCATCCATGCTGATGAACTTGAAGAGCTGATCAGTTACTATCAGGTATCTGTTAATACTCTAGAAGACTTGTACAACATGCTTGTATCTACTAATAAAGTGGTCACAGGGAAAAAAAAGGTATCTTGGGGGCTAATATTTAAATTAATTTTTCCTCTATCTTCATTTCTTAGTGATGACGTGCATTTTTTCTGTAGTAAATGGAGACGTAATAGTTTCCATTGTGCCTTCTTTTATAATTCTCTTGCCTCCCTGGAGTAAAAAATCTAAGCACATTCAATGGAGAGAAAGTCAAAGCATGTTGTATTTAAGTAAATATGCGTTTTAGCAAGGTTTGTTAATCCTTATTTTCCTACCATCCAGGATCGTGGCTACTTTGAAGAACTGATTGCCCTTTTAGAAGCTGCTTTGGGCCTAGAGCGTGCTCACATGGGGATGTTTACTGAACTTGCCATTCTATACTCCAAATTCAAGCCTCAGAAAATGAGGGAACATCTAGAGCTTTTCTGGTCTAGAGTTAATATTCCAAAGGTATGTTTTAAGGTAGCTGCAAGTGAAGGTGGGAAGCTGCCAGTGACTCAAACCTGGTGCATTTTTTTGTTTTATTAGGTGCTCAGAGCTGCAGAACAGGCTCATCTCTGGGCAGAACTTGTATTCCTCTATGACAAGTATGAGGAGTATGACAATGCAATAATTACTATGATGAATCATCCCACTGATGCCTGGAAAGAAGGCCAGTTTAAAGACATAATTGCCAAGGTACGTAACTTGGTAACTGAAGCAAAGCGCTGAAAGCTTCTTTCAGGACACAGGCAAAAGTGCACAGTTTAACTCAAAGAGTTAATCTGATCTTACACTACTTCTCTTCTGCTGTGTGGTGCATTCTGTTGAGTGGCAGCAGCTAGCACAGAATGTTTTCAGAGGCTGCACAGGATCATAGGTCACAAGCAAGAGGCCTAACCTCCTTAATACCTTTGTGCTGACTGCTGTTTTAGTGTGAGGCTGTAACTGCTCTTGGAAGATTTCTGCATATGTTTCCACCTGTTTCAGTGTGAGAAATTAGGTGGGAACTCCCATGAGTACAGCAGAGAATAGTGAATCAAGAAATAGTTTAAACAAGATTTAAGACTGAGTGCACTCTTACTGTTCTTAGGTGTTTCAAGGAAACAGTTTAAAGACTTTTTAAGGCTACAGTCTTCACTGGCTTCAGAAGTCGACAGATTATCATAATAACTGTCATTGGCTGCCTGTACCAGGACCTCTTCAGTGGATTAGAATTGGTTTGTAATGCCCCTGGTATCTTGTGATTTCACTGTCTGGAAGCAGATGGTACAAGAAGCAGTCATAAGATTGCACAAGAGTTCTGCATAAATGTAAAACTTCTGACCTCTAGAAGGAAACTTAAGCTATTATTTAGTAGGAGTCACATAAACTTTGTGCTGAGTTAAGTGGTCTGAACTAAGCACCTTAGGCTTACTTCTGTGAAGTACTAACTAGTTTCTGATCATGTAGGTGGCCAATGTGGAGCTGTATTACAAAGCCTTGCAGTTCTACTTAGACTACAAGCCTTTGCTGATCAATGATCTCCTGCTTGTATTATCTCCACGACTGGATCACACCAGGACAGTCAATTTTTTCTCAAAGGTGAGTTTGGGAGAGTGTAGGTCAACAAAAAGTCCTCTTGCTTAAGTTAAGGTACTCCAGGCTCTGGCTGGAAAACAGAGTTGACATCTGTTGAGTAGCTTTGCCTCCAGTGTAAAGGATCGAGAAGCAACCCAGTCCTGGCTTGATATGGGAAATGCAGGAAGAGTTGCTTTTATTTTACTCCTGGCAATAGAAGATACTTTGTCTGAAGGATTTTAACAATAAGCACAAACTCTTGTAATAACAGATGGGAGCCTGTTTCAGGAGAATGCAGTGTCAGGATTGCTATACTTAATCTTGTATTGGAAACATCTTCTTTCCAGGTTAATCAGCTACTTCTAGTAAAGCCTTATCTGCGTTCAGTCCAGAACCACAACAACAAAGGAGTTAATGAAGCTCTAAACAACCTTTTAACAGAAGAGGAAGATTTCCAGGTGAGCCTTAAAAAACAGATTGCTGAGCCTGAGGAATGGTCCTCTGACAAAAAAGCTGCTGACATAGTAAGGTCCTTGAGTAGAAGATAACACTTCTCCAATGCAACAGAGAGGGCATGCAGTCAGGCCCTTAGCAGGCAGGAGTCTTGATACAGCAATGATTTGCAAAAAAGCAGGTGCCACAGATGTTTTTCTCAGAACAGACCTCACAAAGGTCAGTATCAGGTGTGTACTCAGTGGGCAGCACTTCAGTAAATAAATTTGCTTCTGGCCCCACTGGCTGTTATTTGAAGACATGCTTTGTCTTTTAATGGTAACTAGCTCTTCTGTCTGGAGCCAGTATGACCACATTAACATCTTGCTTTGTTTGAAAGTATCCTTTGGAGAGGTGCATGAAACACTTAGGTAAATAAGGTGTAGCCATAGTACCAACATCCAGCTGGCAGAACTGAAACACTTGTGCACTATGGTTAGATGCTTCTCTACTCTAGTTCTCACCTACTGCCATCTGGAAGCACATGTAACAACTCTCTCTCAAACAGGGTTTGAGAGCTTCCATTGATGCCTATGACAACTTTGATAACATAACGTTGGCTCAGCGTCTGGAAAAGCATGAACTGATTGAATTTAGGCGTATTGCAGCGTACTTGTACAAGGGTAACAACCGCTGGAAACAGAGTGTGGAGCTGTGCAAGAAGGACCGTCTGTATAAGGTGAGTTAATGACACTGCAGAAATCTCCTGAGTACTGAATGTTTGTTTGTTTCAAATCAGGAGTTTCAACTAGTAGTCCTTCACTTGAAGGAAAGACTCTTAAAGCACAAGCAGTTGCAATTTCAAATGCATGTCTTAAATCTAGTTTCATAATGTTGTTCTGTGTCTAGGGATCTGTCCCTATCAATCAGTGGCATCAGTACAGTTACCTGTATCAGTATGGAACATTCTTCATAGCCTCAAGTCACAGGCTCATGTAAAGGACAGTAAAATGTGATTACACTGGTATGCTCTTCAAGCTTGTAGTGAGTTCTCACAGGCCCATTTGTGCACAGTCTGTAGGAAACGTGTTGGATGATAATAAAGTATCTGGCTTGCCTCAGAGTTGTTGTGTGTGGTATCTTGCCTCCCACAGAACATGCCTGGTGTTATTAAAGACTAACTTCATGGTATGCCACATACCCGGCTTATCTAGCTAGCAATAACATGAGTGTAAGATGCAGGGCAAGATGTTGACAGGCAAGGGTCAAGCTTAACTGTTGTTCTTTTCTGTAGGATGCTATGCAGTATGCTGCAGAGTCCAAAGATGCAGAGCTGGCTGAGAAGCTGCTCCAGTGGTTCTTGGAAGAAGGCAAGCAGGAGTGCTTTGCAGCCTGCCTTTTCACATGCTATGACTTGCTGCACCCAGATGTAGTCCTTGAGTTGGCATGGAGACATAACATCATGGACTTTGCAATGCCTTATTTCATCCAAGTGATGAGAGAGTACCTTACCAAAGTGAGTATTGCATAGGCTAAAAAGCTAAGACTATAGTCTGCTGTGTGATTAGCATTATGTAAACCAGAGCTCTTTGCATATATTTGGAATATTACCATTCCTAACAGAGGAAGTCTTCTTGAAGTTCTGTAGGTTTCATCACTCCAAGCTAGCTAGCAAAGTTTATAAATAGATGCCTTGGCACTTGAGGTCTAGTTAAACTTCTGCTTTTAGCAGTAGACATAAGCAACTGTGCTTCTCAAAACAGCTCCATAGCTGATGAACTGAAAACTTGGTGAAGACAACACATATCACTTTTATCTTTGTGTAACTATGAAAGTAAAGTCTTCTTATTTCCTAGAGTAAAAAAGAGCATAAGGCTTTTGAGTACCTAATAAAGTACATTTTTCCTATATCAGCCATAGAGTAGACTGCTGAAGATGTTTATTTTTTTTTTAATGGAAAACAGAACTTTAGATGCATAGTCTGGTTATACAGTACTGATACCAAGAGCTGGTCCTCGACTGAGGGAAGAGAGATTCTGATCATGTGTGGTCCTGAAACATTTGTCTCAAACAGCTCTAATATACTAAGCTAAGATTTTGCTTTGGAAGGCTGTAGGATGGCATAGGACATCACAGTAAAGAACTTTATTAAAATGAGCAATGTAAAAGTGACTGCTTCAGGTTGCTTCTAATAAGTCATGTTAAGTATTCCCCTCTGAATTTTCTTGCAGGTTGATGGACTGTTCTATAAGGTGACACTCTGATTTCAAACTCTCTGTGTTCATTTGTGTCCCTCAATATCCTAGGTTTCTTTTACAGGAATCTAGCTGTAGCTTCTGCCAGAAGAGCAGTGTAATTTAGCTCTAACTCATTTCCTGTTCACTTTCTAATGCTAAAAGGATAACAATTCACAAGCAACTTGAAAATCCAACCAGACTCTTCATGGGAAACAAAACCAAGTGCTTGAGGAAGGCTTTACTTTGGGCTCCTTTTCACTGTGTTAGATATCTTGTGGCAGAGAGGATGCTGTTCATAAACAAAGAAAAGCAGTTGCCATGTAACAGTATGTGTTCCAAGGGCAAATTGCTTTTTACACTGTAAATTACCAAAGTGTGCAATAATTCAGGCATGATGGTGAGTTCAGTGCCATGAAGGTTCTGTAAATTTCTTGCCTGGTGGAATGATGAAGGTACTTGCACAGATCTTAAACATCTCCTACTCCTCGTGTTTCACTCATGAGAAACTTGCCACACAAGTTTAGTTAAACTCTTCCATGTGAGGTTTAGGTCTAAAATAATTTATTTTAAACTGCTGGTTGGATTTACAAGTAATCATGTGTACTAAGTATGGGATAACTTGCCAGAAGGAAAATCTGCATGGTGAAAGTGGTTTACAGTGAAACTAATTTAGTCTGTTGAATTAACTGCAAAACATGGAATTGGAGAATGGGCTTTATAAATGTGGTCTGTCTAAAATTGTCATGTAACTAACTTCAAAAGCACAAAAGAATAGACTAGTTTTGGTGGGGTGTGTACATCTTCCAGAAGTTATGTCTTTTCTGCATAAAAAAATGTTAAAGCACAGAATAGCCTCTGTCCCAGAAGGGGTCAGGCATGTGGAATATAATGACACTCACCTGGAAACCTTTTGAACCAGTTCTAGGCAGCAGGGCAGGTGTGATCTGGCTTTCCCAGAGCTGCTCATCCGTTGTTGGGGATGGCTGCTCTCGGCATTCCTGCTGTTTGCCCAGCTGAGGGCAGGACTGTGCTGCTGGCCAGAGCCACTGTAGGACAGCCCCGGGGAAAGGCAAACCCGAGAGAGCCGACTCCGGGCATAAATAGAGCAGGACAGGTAGTTGGAAATGGGTAGCTGTCAGTTGCTTTGATCCATAGTCATTTGGATAGCGTTTTTAACACCAATATTTAGTGTTATGCTGGAGAACTCTTAGGTTGACAGCTATAAATGAACCAGTAAAAGACCTGCTGCCACTCAACTTGTCAGTTTGAGTTGCACAATTCAAAATGTTGAGGAAACTGTTAAACACCTTCTCTGGGTAACATCTCTAAAGGGTAACAGAGACCCCTCTTGAAGCAGTTCTCAGACCAGATGTGGTTCTTGCAGTGGGAAAGGAGGATGAGGAACAGCTGAAATACAGCATTGGGCTAAATGTAGGTTTGCCCAGAATGTTAGTACTGCCTGTACCAGGATGTGAAGCTGTGTGACTTTTATGCCTTGTAGTCTTCAGTCTCAGTGGTTCTCTTTTGGAAGATACAGCTTGTTAAACCTGAGAAGGAAAGTACTGTTGCTCTTCAGATTGCTTTCCACACCTACAATCTAAAATTGTGTTTAGGGCTCCTGCATTACTGTAGCACTTCCACAAATTTGTTTAGCATGAACAGAGCTTTATGTGGCACAGCACTGAGATCTGTATAAAGCTGATACTACTTGACCACTTTCCATGATGGTTCTAGAGTTTCCCCTAGAAGAAGTCTCTGTAAATACCAATTTGGTTAAACCAGTACATTGCAGCCAGGTTAGGCTTGTAGTCCTAGATGAGATCAAACTTCATGTGGAATATTTGCAAATACCTGTGAGGTGTCACTGAAGGAGAGAGGAATTGCAGGTTAATAGGTAAATGTAGATTAGGCCCATTTGAGATGATGGTCACTCTGTTGGGATTGAATTCTGGGTCATAGTTAGCAGTGACTAGAATAGGGCCCCAAAAATGCTTCCTTTGAAGGTAATGAGTATCTCATCTGCATTTGAGAGCTGCTGCTTACTGCAGTACACCTAAAAGAATTGGGAAGTAACTTTTACCACAAAACGTGCGGGGAATAGGCAGACTTCAGTAGTCTCTAACTTGGACTAAAAAGGATCGTTTGATAGGTGAAGTACCAGGCATGAAAAGCTTCACACAATGGTGCAATTCCTAGATAAGGAATCTTCATAAATCTCCTGTTCACTTCAATGTAGGTGGATAAACTTGATGCTTCTGAAAGCCTAAGAAAAGAAGAGGAACAAGTAACTGAACCCACTCCAATAGTATTTGGTAGGTTTTAATTGATTACCTGTTGTCACTCTGGTCTCTCTTTGTGGAGGCAGCATACGTGATTAAGTTGTATCCAAGAAAACTGATTTAAGCTAGATAGTAATTTAAATGGTTGTCTCTGCTCAATGAACTTCATAAGTTGTTGAAGTGACATCTCACTCTTACAATACTTCTGCTCTTCATATTAAAGTATTGTTCTTCTTACGTGGCTCAGATCTCTTAATTTAGGAATCATGTTTCAGTATGGTAATAGGACAGAGGATACCAGGGTGTTGCCAACCCCAGGAATAACTTACAGAGCATGAAAATTCCTCTTCTCATTCCTGTCTGAGGAATGTGTCTGCTTTCTGCTCTTCCAAGTAGAAAGGCAGACTGGCTTTCTAGCTCACGCATTTTAAGACATGTGCAGCCAAAACACCATGGCTGTCTTCAAGTGTGATGCTATTTTAGAAGCTCTTTCTGAAGAGGCATTCTGCTAACAAGCCCCTAGAAGTGGCTGGTAAGGGAAGGATGTGACTGGTTCACTGCCTAATATAAATGTTAACCTGAATTTAACAGATGCATGAGGCATGTGTGGTCCTAGTGATGAAAACCAATGTGTCAAGGTGTGTTCAGACCTTTTGCAGCACCCTCCAGACTGTGAGACCTAACAGACCTAACTATTTGCTTGAATTGCTTTATTCTTTAGATCTGACCATGCATGGGTTAAATAATACCAATTTGGCTTTCAGTATGGTCTCTTCAAAACAAACCATGTTTATGACCTCAAGATCAATTGATACTCATCTTCCCTCTGAGTCCTGCCTTGCTCTTTCGTAGCTTTCTGGTAGCAAGAGCAGATGGCATGGGTGCCCACTCCATGGCACATGTTGGGGAATAGTGTGACATGCTGGTGTGTGCTTGCACAGGGGCTGATTTTTAGCTAAAGCTCAATAATCTTATCACACAGTACAGCTAGCATTAGCTAGCATGGGATCTTAAACTAACTTTTTTTGTCTCATACTTTTCTAGGCCAGCAGTTGATGCTAACAGCAGGTCCCAGTGCAGTACCTCCCCAGGCAAACTTCCCATATGGATACACAGCACCAGGATTCACCCAGCCGCCTGTTTATGGTTTCAATATGTAACTAGCTCTCTGACAGAACTTCACTGTCTCTGTTCTCTTCCTTCCCGTCCCTTTTTAACTTCTCCAAGAAGTGTACTGGGTACAGATGACCTTCTGTTGGCTGAACACACTTGCTGCCCAGCTCAGTGAGGAGACCTCAGCAGGATGCCTGTTACTGTTATTTATTGATTATTGTCCGGTTACATTTCAACCTCTGAAAGGCAGCTTTTGTTAATGACATTGTGAGACTCTTGTCTGAAGTTAAGGCACTATTTCACTAACTCATATAGCAATAACTACTTGAGGCCAGGGGGAAGAGAGCATAATTTTCTTTGTTTTAAAAAGCCCATTGAAGGCAGCTGGGAAATTGTCTGGCACCAAGTTGTTAAAGCTTTAGCTGAAGCTACTGAAGTAGCAGGAATGTTAACAATTCAATGAAACATCTCTTTAATAATGGATTGTTGAAAGCTTGTGTACATCTGACCACCCCATTTTATTTGCATTCTTATGTGCAAAAGAAAATGGGCTTTTCTAATATTTGTGCTCTGAATGTTTAGAGGAATATTGGGAAAGTTTCCTTTTCTGGACAATAATGCTGTTGGAGTTCAATGCTGTTGGGGTTCAATACTGTTGGAGTTCAATACTGTTGGAGTCTGTTCTCTGTTTTCTGGAGTAGATCTGAGACTTGAAGAAAATAAATCTTCTCATGCCAGAGAGCAAATACTTCCCAGATCCTTTTTGTTTAACAAGAAGAGAGAGCATGTTACTTATTGACGTTAAATGGTACTAAAACAAACCTCAGCTGTGTGTGGCAAGAGAACATAGGAGTGTGCATGGGCTGCCAAAGCACTGGAGATGCAAGAGCACAGCGTCAGGGTTGGGGACGGGGACACACTGCTACCGTATTGAGGCAGTAGGGAGGGCCATAATACTGACTTTTTATTTGCACCTTTAACTGATTCTGGCATTGGCTTCCTGCCACACCGTGTTCTGACCCTGTCTGGTGGGCAGAGTCAGCACCACCTGAGTGACCAGGGTGCACTGACTCAGTTCTGCTGTGCTGCAGTAGGATCAACAGCGTGACCATCACCCACCTCTTCCTTTGAGAATGCCAACAGGGATGTATTATTACTTCGTGCCACTTCAAATACATGTATCATTAACGTTTTATGTACTTAGATAACAATGTATAATTTATGGTTATGAATCTTGTGCTAATCTTGAATATTATAAAAGTTCAATTATAAATGTAAAACTGCAGTATCCACCGTGTGGTTCTAGTCTTACTATCTTGGGTGTGGGTGGTGTGCTATGAGTGGTAGTAATACACTACCACTCATAGCATCAGGTTTCTTAATCTGACAACCAAGGATGCCAGGCAGAAAAAAGGAGACTTGTGCCAAGGCACGTAACAGGGAAGGCCTAGTAAGTAACTTAAAGGGAGTTGTGGTCTTTTCACCAGACACAGCACACGCTGTCACATGCGGAGGGTGTGCTGCAGGAGGCAGTCACATGTTCTCATGCTTTCATTCACAGGGCTGGGAGTTCAGTCCTGTGTGAAGGGAGGTGCTGCAATGAGAGAGTTTTCTCTGCTGAGATACATCAGTATAGCAGTGGTGCACTTTGTGCACCTTTTCAAGCAAACCAGTGGAGATTGTCAGGGTTGTGTAATGAGTAACAGCAGACTGTGCTTTGGCACACTCTAATGAGTGTGTTGTCTCCATGACTGCAGTGGCAAAGAGATGCAGTTCGTCCTTCCTGATGGATGCCAGAACACCCCAAGAGTTGCTGTAACATACTAACTTCAACTTTTTACTGATCAGCACTCACAGCTCAGCTTGAAATGCTGAGCAGCTAATGAGTTCAGTCAAATCTTCACTCTGTCCAGACATATTCGTTGCAGGAATTAGCCAGGTAGCTTGCCATTTTCCAGGAAAATAGTACTTTTATTTTGTAACCAGTTCCTTGTCAGTTGAAATAAACTGGGGTAAGTCAGCTAGAAGTGAAGACTAGCTCTAGGACTCCTATGACTGTAGGACTTTCCATCCTGTCAACTTCAAAATGGGCTCTGACTTTATAGCAGCAAGTGCAAGCCAATGGTGGAACACAGTGAAGTGCTAGATCAAACACTGCAACAGCTCCTGACTGTAGAGAATTGAGGTAGCCTGGGGATCCTTAATAGCCTCAGTCTAGAAATCTAATTACAGGAGTGACTGAGTTCTCAAGGAAGGCAAAGCTGCCAGATCTGATCAACAGTCTTGCTTTAGTTGCTCTCCTGATATTTAAGCTCTTGCTAAGTAAAATGGCTTTTATAAATTTTGTGATCTTGCATTCTAACATGCATTCAAAACAGACTCCTTGCCAATACAGTGCAGCTGTACCTAAAATGTGGAACAAACTCCTGTATACCATATTTCACTGCTTCTCTGAAAGTGAAGTCATTTGCAGCAGGAAATAACTCCTCTTCTCGGGTTAGGTGAAGGATTTACTTCATTTCATGAATTTGTAATGTCCCAAGTTTTTGAAAACTTGGGTAACAGTGTTTTGCAGAGAATCTGCTTTAAAACTAAGCTTCTTGCTAATTCCCACGCCAGTGACACAGGGCTGGTACTGTGCTGTAGAATGTGCTCCTGCAGAACCTGGTGCAGTGTGCAGCATCTGGAGACTTCCAGGCTTATGTCAGAGGGTAACTTGCTTGAGACTACATACAGGCTTTTGCTGCTTCATGTTTTCCCTGTGAGAAACAGAGTATGGATTTCCTTCTGTGTAATGGCTCTTGCTATTTTTCAGACCTTAGGGGAATCTTCCCTGGTCTGTCAGACTTTAGGCATACAGATCTGGCATCAGAGAAGACAAGCAATTCACAAGGGGAGTTCAGTAGGAATGCATCGCTGGGGTAAGTCTTGTTTCTTATTTCATGTAATGGTGTGGTATTTTACAAGCCTTCCATTTCCCTTCCTCCCTTTTTAGGACTCTATAATTAAATGGTAGCATAGCAGAAGAAAATGATCTGAAGTAACTTAGCTCCTTAAAAAATAAAAATTCTAGGCAGATGAAGCCTGTTAAAGTTTGTGCAAATAATAGGCATAATACATTAAAGACAGTAGTAACTGTAGGGTCAAAAATCTAATTCCGATATAATAGTCTTTTAGCAGCTGTAGTGCTGAGAGGGCACTTAGAGCACAATGTGGATCCTTAACTGGGCTGTAGGAAACAACAATTTTTATTTTTTTTTCCCGTAGCAAATCCAGCAGCAGTTACTCGTAAGCCTAAGAAATTTCCTTGGTTTTTTGAACTCAAACTGACAAACAAACCTTGTCAGATGCCCACTCAAATGACCGTGAGTAACTTTAGTACTTTGGCAAAGCAGACTGTTAAGTGCTTGTAATTAATGGTTTTGCTTGCATGTGTGATATCTTAATTGGCAGGCTAGGACTTGGCCTCTGAGAAATTCCTAGTGTGACTGAATCAGCATGACAGTTTATCAATCTGCTGAAAAAAAAATGAGGCGAGAAGTCTTGCAAATCTTGGGACAGGTAGCACTGTACATACCAGGTTCTCAAAACAAGCAGTTTATCAAGTGTATGAATTACCTCATAACAGTGTTATTTCTCATCTGTAAAGCTTCTTGCAGTCTTTCTGGGTCACTTCTGTTCTGCTATTAATGGTTTGGCTTTGCACTTGGTTCCAAGCAGACTGTATTTCCTTCTTTGCTTTACAGAGTACCCCAAGACTGCTTCAATCTCATTTGTTTCCACATAAGGACATAAGGCTGAAAAATGCTTGACGACACCAGTGCTTTGTGACACTCGTGTGTAATTAGGTTGTGGTGTGCCAAGTGAATGAGCCTTGCTATAGCAACCTGCAGGTGCACCAGTCCAGTTTAATGGATCTGGAGTCATTACTGTGTACCATCTCCTACTTCAGCAGGTGTCCAGCCTCTGGAGAGCTTGTCACTAGTCTAGCTTTCTCATTTTTCAATACTGTGCATTTTCTGTGGGCATCTTTCTAAAGGTGATGACAGATCCTGACTCATGTTTTACTAATACAACACTGCAAAATTCTTAGTATAGGTATGTGTTTCAGTTTGTCTGGAGCCTTTGCAATCTTTCAAAAAGGCAACAACATCCATCTCTTTTCTTCCAAGCTAATATAAAGTTGACAGCTTTTAAGCCTAAGATGAATTTGAAATACAGTCAGTGAAGTCCTGTCTTTTGTGTCAGAATTCAAAAATCCTGAGTTAGGTTCTGAGCTTATTCAGTTATGCATTTCCTGCGTGGTTCAATGATTCAAGATTTTTTTTTTTGTCTGTTGTATTTTTAATCAAGATTGTAAAATTTGTTTGCCTAAAAATCTCCATTTCTCCTTTCCTCCCAGTGGTTATGAAACGAAGGAATTATAAAGCCTTCTGGTATGTTGTTTTCCACAGCACTAAGTTCTCCAATATTATGCAGAACACAAATTCCCCGAGCACTGGTTATCCAGATGGGGAGCTAGGAGCAAGTTTGGGTGGGAAACTGTGCTTAATGAATCTTTGTAATGCTCTCCTTTGGTAAGGTACTTTTTTTTTCCACTTAGGGGGTGGGGAAGTGGCCTTATCAACTGCTAATAGAGTTTGTCAACTGGAGCTGCTTTGTTGAGTAATACATCCTGCTGTGAGGGATTCACCACCATGGCCAGGCAGCAGAATGATAATCCGTACATGCTGTACATGGTACATGAGCTTCACTCTCATTCTGAGATGAGTCAGGGCCTTCTGTGGTGCTTGTGAGAGGCTCAGTCCTGGTAATCTCAGTGAATAATCTTGAGTAGCAACAGGAACTCTTTCTGCATGTGTGCTCAAGTGAGAATCGTGTTTGTTATTTCGAATAGCATCATCTTTCTCATAGTCACAGTAGCTCCTGCTGCACACACTTCAAAGCTGGGGAAAGTATTTTCACTTCTTGAAGCCAGTTATGTGCAGGATCTCTTTTGCATAAAGGACTTGTTTGGTCTCAATAGGGAACCTGAGAGAAAATGAGTTTTTTCTTATTTTATCATAAGACCGCAAGTGATGTGGATTAATAATGCATGGAAAGGTTTGCAGTAGTCGATGAGTTGTAACAATTGTGATAGTACATCTGTTAATTCAGTGAAATGAAGAGACTCTCTGATCCCAGGATATATAATAGAAAGTTATGTGCCCCATACTGACCACTCATAGTCTCTGAAACCATGGTGTGCTGTCTAGTGCCAATTAAATAAAAGTAATAATAATAATTTTAGGGAGGGGCAAGGGAGGAATAAGTTGGAGCTAAGTGTCGTCATATAAGCATGTGCTTCTGAAGATCCAGAAATCTCTGTCTGCAATTGCTGTTTGTGTTTGAAAAAATAAATTGTGAAAGTTGCTTTCATTTTCAGTAGCTCTTTTTAATTCTGATTATTAAGGCCTGGAGAGGTGCTATGAGGCACACAGGCTGCAGTAGCACCTGACTACGTATTTCACAATTCTTGTGTCTTTGTATGCCAGCAGAAGCAAGCACCAGCCACCAGCAAGGGAAATGAGAGTTCAGATTGTCAGAGGTTGTTTCCATGAAAATTCCTGAAGTGAGAGCAGTAACATGGTGGGTTTGGTGTTGTGTCTGTAACAGTAGGTGCTCTTCTGTGCTTTGACCATGCATTTCTTAGGAGATGCTCTTGACCATGTGAGCCTGGTCAAGTATTTACTTTCACATAAGTAATGGGATTTAAAACGTCCTCTTGCAGCCCCTGGTATTTCAGGGATTGTTTATCTTGTTTCACTGTTTCTCCTTCAGGCTTTCTGCTGACAAGTGGTGTTAACAGCTTCTTGGAGGTCAGGTCCTTGCAGGAGATGGCTTGCAATCTGCATGTCATTAAATATGAATAATCCTTTCCCTGTTCAGCAAGGTAAGCACTGCTGTGAATCCCATTTAGGCTGATGTGAATTAAGCATGTGGTGTGGTATTTTCTTGGACAGGATGAGGTTGTGCACAGGCCTTGATGATTGGGGAATCTGTAGGAGCCAGTGTTTGTTGTGAAGGTAATCATGGCCTCACAGCACAGGGTGTACATGTCTGCAGGCAGATGTGAAAGCCATGATAATATGATGGAAAGGTATGAGGAGTTGCAGAGATTAATCAGAAATCCAAATGCATTTTTCTGTTTGCCATGTTGGAGAGAATTTATCTTATCTTTACCATTCCAATAATGCTAACCTCTGAACATGAGTAGCTGCTCTGCATTTGGACCTGGGACTATGACTGTTTCTTCCTTCCCTTCACATGTTAATTCCTCCCTCTCTTTTACTTCCCTGTGTTAGAGGAGGGGGGCCTTAGACTTGGCATGAGGCCACTGTGCCTATTTTAACTCTGTTGTGAAACCACATACAGTTCTGATCTCACCTAGGAGCGAGTTCTGCAATGCAAGTATGTTTGCTTTTAACCTTGGCAGAATAAAGGTGCTTCAGTTTTTCCAAAGGGTTTTTCTGCCGGCAGTTCAGCCACGAAGCCAGGGCTGTGTAGTTGCAGAGGGAGCTTTTGGATGGAGCTGGCAGCTGCTGGATTGCTGAGTCTCATTAAGCAAAAATCATGTCGCAAAGCACACAGACAGCAAGTCTGGACAGGAGCGTGTTTTATGCATAGCTGGGGGTGACTTCTTGCACAAAATGTTCACTCCTTTGAGTAATGTGGCTGCTCCAGGTATAAGGGAGAGCACAGTTCTGGATACAGCTCCAGTGTTCCCTGGTTTCTGCAAAATCCTGGGTGGAAAGAAATGGTTTCTTTCCCTGCATCCTGTAAATACAACTTTTTGACATAAACTAGAGCAGGGCAGTCTTCCTGTTTGCAGATAAAACAAAAACACATTCTGGTGCAATTTGCACAGCCCAATTATTGAGGAGCAATAGATAATACTCCCACCCCCCAAAAGACCAAAGCAAAACAAACACCAACAAAAGCAACAACCAAGCCCGGAGTGTCATTGCACTCACAGCAGCCTTTTGAGAGTATTTTTGTTTCTCTTCCGCCTGCACTGGGCGTTCACATGGGCTTCCTACCCCGGGAGTTCCTGGCCTCCGTTCCTCACTGACACAGAAAGGCTTCAAGCCAAGGGCCTGCGATGAGCAAACCCACCCCTTTCCCTCTCCTCGGGCCGTCGCCACCGCGCAGGAGCGCACTGCTATGCATCCTCGCTGACCGAGGGGACTGGGGTGGTTCCGAGCTAGTCCCGGCCCAGGCGTGCCCGGAGGTGCCGATGCTGCCCAGGAGAGGAGGCACTGCTGTCCCCGTCCCTCCGGCCGGGCCGGCATCTCTCCGTGCCCACGCGGAGGCTCTTCCCGTGGACTCCTGGGAGCGGGCTGAGCAATCGCCGTTCCCGCAGCACCGAGGGCCCGGACAGGGGTCACGCTGCTGCACGGCCGCCGTTCTCCGGCTTCCCCGCTCCCCGCAGANCTGGAGCCGCGGAGCAGCGCGGCCATGCCCGCCCCCGCCGCGCCCCGCAGCCTGGCTGCTGCCGCCCCCGCCGGCAAGGCCAAGCTCACGCACCCCGGCAAGGCCATCCTGGCAGGTAAGGGGCTCCCGGGGCTC
>VXBQ01000064.1:505626-521038 GCA_013400175.1 Phainopepla nitens
CCGCTGCCAGCGTGGGCATCCGGCTGGGCGGGGGCTGCTGGACCCGCCCCGGGGCGGTGGCGCTCCCGCAGGTGCTGCTCCATCCCGGGACTGCCGCCCCTCTCCCGCTGCCCGCAGAAGGCGACCCCGCTGGAGCGGAGTTTCCCTTCGGCCACAGCCAAAGAACTCCCGCAGCTGCATCCCGAGCCTGGACGCTGGCTGCGGAGCTCCCGCTATCCGCGGAGACCCCAGCGTCTTGCCAGGCTGTTTCTGCAGCCGGTGGTCCAGCCGGGAAGGTGCTGGCGGGCTCCGGCATGATGCGGGGCGAGCGGTACTCGCGGGTTCAGCAGGAGGGAGCGGAACTGATGGGAGAGGCTGGTGGCAGCAAGGGCCCCACATGCTCCCCTGAGGGTGTTAAGGGACAGGGCTGAAGCAGCAGCACTCGGTTGTTCCTGCCCCAGCTGTGTCCTACAGGCTGCGCTAATACAACTCCTCTGAAGGCTCGGTACTTCCTTTGTGCTTGAGCATCAGTCCCTATGGATCAGGGCGTGTTTTCCCGTGCAGTTCTGACCACCTCCATGGGATCAGCAGTAACGGCAGAGTTAATGCTCTGCCTCTGCTTGTGGCCGCTTCGAGCTCTGAGCTGAATGGAGTCCAAGACAGTCGCAGGCTTGTTAAACTCCTTTGTAGCTGTTCATTAGCTCCCTGGTTTCTCCTGCCAGTCGCAGGACAATTCGCAGAGTGGAGATTAGCGTCTTTGTTTTGAAATGAGCCATCGCAGCCTCGACATGATTGGCATGTTTAGAGCTTTTGTGTTTTGCAGCCAATTCCCCCTTCTACGATTGTGCCTTTGTTCGCCTGTCTAACTCCCTGCTCTCCTCCGAGGGCAGAGCTCCAGCCTGCAGCAGCGGGCCCGGGGAGCAGCGGGGCTGTGCCCGCACGGGGAGCGGAGCCGCGGCCGTTCCGGCTCTGCCCACCGGCCCTGCCCCTCCCCGGCGGGCGGCCTCCCTCGCAGCACCGGGAGAGCTGCCGGGGGTGGATGCGGCCGCTGGAGCGTGCAAAGGGTGCCGAAGCCTCCCAGGGTCACGTCTCCGGGAGGGGACTGTGCTATCACTCGGCTGCCTGGGCAAAGGGCTGGGGCTCAAGGACGAGGCAGCCTCCAACGAGAGGGGTGCCCTCTCGCTCAAGTGAACCCTTCGGTGAGACCAGGCTCCTCCAGAGCTCTGTGCTCCTCTCTACTGCCTCACTTCAAAATGGGTTGGCTTTTTCAGGCCTCTTGACTTAAAGGTCTTTTAAATAGGATTTAATCCAGTTGTAGGAGGGAAAGGACAGGATGTTTCCTTCTTGTCCACCCTTCCCAGTCTTTCCCAACTTGCTGTCCATGTGCAATGAATGCATCAGGTTGTCATTGCCCGGACCAACGTCTAGGATACTTTCATAGATCTTGTGTAGATCTGTAATCAGGATTATCAGCTTACCAGAATCAGCCTCCTGCGAGAGAGGTTGCAGCAGACTTGCTCTGCTCTCCCCTGCCAGAAGAGTTGCTGTGGGTATGCCTGGAAGCTGTCCCAGTGTAAAGGAGGGGACATGGTCCTTGTGGCCAGTGCCAGGTTGGGCAATACAGCACAAAGCTGTATGTGCACCTGCGTGGGGGCCTCTTCTGGGCTTATGTGAAGCTACAGAGGTAGAAGAAGGACCCTATTGAGATGCTGGTCTTCTCCTCACAGGCTGTAATCAGAGTAATTGGTTAATGGGCAGAAGTCCAGCCAAGTCTCTGTGGCATCTAATTGTATTAGAGAACCACAGAAATGGGAGAAAGCTGCTGTTAACTCCCTGTGCCCTGGTCTGCTCAGCCCTCCCACCCCTCGTGGGGAATGCACTGCTGTCTGTGGCTGTCTCTGCTGACTTTAAGGGGTTTGCTGATGCTCTCAGAGCTTCTCATCTGACATTTGTGTGCACAACAGGGATGTGTACTTCTAAGCTCCACATTCTGGAGAGCTGGTGGTGTTAAGATGGAACATTCCTGCTGTGCTTCATCAGCTTGTGCTGGTGGAGTTAAATAAGGCATCATCCCACCCTGGGTGCATATCTGCTCCCAGACCCTGTGTGTAATTGGGATCCTCTGCCAGGGAGGCACAACTTCCTTGGCTGCCCAGACCTCAGCAGGCTGGGGTTGGCTCTTTTCTGAAGAGATGCAAGTAAAGCTCTGTCTGCCAAGAGTTCTTCAGTTGTTGCAACAGACAAAATGCAAGGTTAAAAATTAATTTGCTAATGGGCTCTCCTTTGTCAAGGCAGCACTTCACCTTGCAGTGACAATGCTGCTGGTCCTGCTGTGGCCACGTGTGGCCTGAGCACATGAAGACAGCTCGGCCTCTTCTGCTGGATAACAACCTGTTAGCAGGCAGGCCAGGAGCCCAGCCCTGTCTCCAGCCTCCCACAGCCAGCTTTCCCATTTTGTGCTGTGGTTTCCAAACAGCCCACCAGACTCCTGTCCCTTCCATCAGCGTCCTGAAGGGCTGGGTGCTGCTGGTTTACTGTGCTCCCAGCACAGGGCCACACTCCAGTGGGGAGCTTGAAATAAAGACAGTTAAGTGGTGAGACAGGAATGCTGGTGGGAGAGTCATCAGTCACCTCTGGGATTCCTGAGAGTGCTCCTTCACTGAGCTTTTGGATGCCACGTTGGGTCAGCTCAAGTCAGCCTGCAGTGTGGGCTATTTCCAGCCAAGCACAAATGGCCTTGGCCATTTGCAGGCAAATCCTTGCACCCCTGCCCTCCTCTTGAGAACTTTGCTCAGGGTTAGCAGTGCTCATTTGATAAAAGGCTGTGACTGCCCTTGCCAGAGTTAAGTACAGCTTTATTCTGTTTTTAGCCAGCTTTGAAGCCTGGGGTCTGCTCCCTCCCACGGAGAAGCTCCCAGCTGCCTTGCTCTCTGCATGGTATCTCTGCTCACCCGGGGGCTGTTGCACAGTTGCTGTTTCTACCTACACCTAACCCTGCCTGGCCAGGAAGGCAGGATGCCTGCATGTTGTCCTACAGGGTGCTGGATTTGGAAAGAGCTCACAGGGGTTGTGGCTGCTACCCTGGTGTTGGGTACCACTGGCAAATAACAGTGATGTGCACCAGGGTCCTAGGAGGAGCATGGGCAGGGGAGAGGGACTGCAGGGAGAGAGAAGGGCCTGAAGAGAGGATAGGACATGGAGCAGGGTTCAGCAAGGGAGCCCAGGCTCCCGAACAAAGCAGTAATTGGAGCTTCACTTTCCTCTTCTTTGTTAATCTTTGATATTATCTTTCTTAGGAAATGCTGTACCTGCAGAGGAGAGGAATTGTGGACTGGATGTGAAAGCTGAGATTTGCCTCTTACATAGCAGGTCTCCTTTCCCAAAAGTCCCAAGTCCATCTGGATTTCCAAGGCCATTGCTCTCAGGAGAGGGTGTGAGGGAGGTTGTGTTTCTGTGGATGGCTGTGGTCCAGTACACTCCCTGGTTTTGAGGTAGATGCCTGGTGCTCAAGCAGAGTAGGGGATGTTTGTCCCTTCATGCTGAGCCGGGTGGAGGCTAAACACAGCTGGGGGAAAAGATTGGTGAGCGTGGAGGGAACCAGTCCTGCCAGGTCTGCTGGCCCTCAGTACTGCCTGTGGTTCCTCCTGCACTTGCCTCCTGTGGCTGTCATCTGTTTGGGGAGTGGGGCACAAGGACCATGCTAGCCTTAAGTGAGTCCCTGGCTGCCTGGGAGCCCTCATGGGCTGCAGTGGAAACCTTCAAGAGCCCCAAGGCTCCTGGTGGGAGGAGGATGTCAGCCCCAGGGCCTGGAAACCACATTGGGGTGTCCCTTTGGTCTGAATGGATTCTGTATGAATCCAGGGGTTAACCCTGGGCTCTGAAATGTGAGATTCTGAAATTTTCACATGCCTCATGCTCTGCTTGACATTCTGCAGGCAACCATTTTCTCTGTGTTGATGTAAATGATCGGAAGAAGTCATCCGTCTTCCCGAGACAATGAGCACCATGAGCTGACAACTTGGGCATGTTGCAGTGTCTCTCAGCTCTGACGGCTCTGTGTGGTGCATGCCAATGCAGCCTGCCTGCTCCTGCTTGTGCCCTGAGATCTCAGGTCATCTCTTGACAGCAGGGATTGATTTTTTGGCCATCTCTTCTCTCTCCCTGTGCTCCAGTGCTTGGTACAGCAGTTGCTCCCCTGTGCTGGGGGCTGGGAGATCAGAGCCTGTCCCCAGAGAAGTCTCAGTCCTGGCAGTGGCTCCTTCATCCAGCTACAGTGCTGTGCTGGGGGAGTCATCCAACAGCCCTGGGTTCCCTGTTGCATGTTTTAAGAGAGTTTTTGACACTTGAAAAGTGGCTGTCTGAAGTTATTTAATGGTATGACCAGGAGGCAGCTCATGGTGACAAACCTAGGGCCTTGAGGTGTGCAGGGCAATGGGGAGAAGGTGACTTGAGCAGGACAAAGAACCTGGCAGTCCCCAAAGGTGGAATCAACACCAAAGGCAGAGGCTGCTGTGACTGTGAGCACAGGGAAATAGCTTCTGCCATCATACAGCTGTGAAGTTTAAAATATAATAATGATTAATTGTCATATTGAGAAGTAAATTCAAAGAGGTGATGAATGAGTGAGTTGTGAAAGGACAGCCTGTTCAAACAGGACAGTTCCAGTAAGATTCAGGACAAATGATTTCATCCCATCCGTAGCATTATCTGCAGCGCTGTTTGCACGGGGCTGTTTACCCACAGTGGCACAGGGTACAGAGGGGCACCTCTATTTGCCATTCTGGGGGAGTCAGGCTGTCGCCAGCTTGCCTGTAGCACACTCCCATGACCAAAACAGCTGTGAGTGTGTGTTTACTGCTGGACATGCTGACCCCTGTGCTCCCCCTGGGCTTACCCCTGTTCAATGGGAGACCTTCCTGACCCCTGCATGGGGACAGACACCCTCTGAGCCTGCTGACCTGTTGCAGGACATGTTTTTTCCCTTCTAACCAAAACACAGGTAAACTTCTAGCAGTCTGGTTTGGGGAAGCAGCCTTCCCCATCTCAGCACTGAGTCAGACTTTTGGTGGCAGAGCTGCCTCTGTGGTGGTTTTCCTCAAGGATGTGGCTGTGGATGGGTAGTGAAGGACTGTCCGTGGCCGGAGGAGGTGCCTGGGTGAGGACGGCAGTGCTGGAGCTTTGCCGAGAGCCAGCTGTCCTGGAGAGCTGCAGCCCCAGCGAGGCTCCTGCCTGCTCCTGAGCCCCGAGTTTCACAGGATAGCCCATGGTGGGAAGTGCCGGAAGGGTGGAGCTGTTAAACCCGTTTCACCGCTGCAGGCAGGCAGGGCAGGATTGCTCCACGGCAGTGGATGGGTGAAGAGCAGCCTGGATGGCTGCCAGGGGGGTTGGTTCCTTGATATGGGGAGCAGGCAGCAGTCTGGGCTGCAGAGACCTGTCACAAGCTGCTGGTGGGTATTTCTGCCTTCCTGGTTTGTTGCAGCCTGATGGTCTTTGGTTCTTCAGAGGTTTTTTCATTATTTCCCCAGCTCGAAAAGCCATGTTGGCTATTGGGAAAGGGCACCAAGTCCCCTTGTGAGAGTGCTGCATACTGTAAGCACAGCACCCAGGAGTTGCACCCTGTGCCCATAGTGTGTGGCCCATGTCACTTGTGTCAGCTGCTCACCTCACCCCATCCAGCTGCACCTTCTGCACATGGCCTGGGAGCCCAAAATGGGGAATTCAGGGCTCAGCTTCCACTGAGAGCCTGTTTGTGCCTTCCCACCATCCTGAGCCACCTGGCTGACAGAATGGAGAAGCTTCAGGCCCTGGGAGAGCTCTACTGCTTTGCTTCCAGACCCTTAGGAATAATTCCCTCTGGCCTTAAAGGATCCTAACGAATCTGAAGTTAAAAGGTGCTTTTTTTATGGAAATCAGGTGCTGATATGCCAGCATGTGATATTACTCTTAAAATGGAGACTGAAATTGCTCCCCAGGTGCTCACTTCTCATCAGAGCTGCACAGAGACCTGCTGCTCTATCACTCTGCAGGAGCAGGATGCTTTTGCAGGCACAGCCACTTGCAGGAGTGGCAGAGGGGCCAGTGCCATCTCCTGCCCCTCTGTGGCTCCCAGACAGAGGAGTGGGTGTTCATTGGGGCACTTGGCTCTGGGTAAGAGTTTGCAGAGGGTGACAGTGCCAGTCCTGGATGCGCAGCCTTGGTTTGTGTCAGTCCTCGGGCTCTGCTTGTCTTCCTCATGGCAGCTGCATCCTCCTGCCTCAGCCCTGCCCTGGCTCTGGAGCTGGGGTCCCTGGGGCAGGGTGGTCAGAGCTGTCCCAGAAGCTGCTCGTGGTCAGTGTGTGAAGCTGAACCTGTGTACCATCACGTGTTGTGCGAGCATGGCAGGGGCTGCACCCTCTCACTTTCCCCAAAAAACCCTCTTCTCCCTCCTGCCACCTCTCTCCAGCCGTTCCTAAGGGCTGCAGGCGTGTCCTCAAAAGACAGCCTCCTCGGGCCTCTCTGCAGGGGAGAGCTAAACTTTTTCTGGGAAAACTATGCTGGGGTAATTTTCCCTTCCCGCTGAGCCTGCAATGTCGGGATAGCTGGCAGCTGAAGCACTTGCAGGCTTGCTGCAGGCAGGGAGCCACTCCTGGTGCTGGGAGTGGGATCCCCCCGCCGGGGGCACTTTCCCTGGGGCCTGGCAGAGCGACCTTCCCTGAAGGACATTCCCTCTCCTCTGGCTCTGCTGCATCCAGAGAACAGCCAGAGCCTTGGCCCGGCATCCCAGCTGCCCCGTGTGCTCTTTCACCTCCTGAGTGCTGCTGTTCCTGCTGACTCCGCGGTGTTGCAAGAGCTGGAACTGCTGTTTAAAGTCCGGGTAAACAGGTTACAAAGTCCCTGCCGCCTTGGAGAGGGAGGGGATTGGACAAAGCTGCTACTCGTGGGCAGTGGAGTGATTTATTTGCATCGAATGAGGTTTCTGCTGGGGTAGAACTGTGTGAGGAGAGATTACTCTGATGGGTCTTGCTTCCAGGGGGCTGCAGGGCAGGTGGCCTATGCCACCCTGTCTCTCTGTGGGCAAAAGAAAATGGATTAAAATTGCCCCAAGTCATGGCTTGTGTCCAGAGACCCTGCTGTGTGCACCTTCCTGTGGGATTTGAGGCCAGAACAACACTGGGGAACAGGGAGGGGACCTGGCAGCATGGGTGCCCTGTTCCTTCATCCTTGGATAGGGCAACCTCATTGCCCCAGAGGCTGCCAGTTCCCAGGAACAACATGCTGTTCCTTTGCTGAACGCCTTTGCCCGTGGGATGCTGGGCAGAGCCTCTGCCTCCCCTGCATGCAAGTGTGACCACTGAGGCTGTGAGCAGGTTGCAGCAAGTGCAGCATCTCTCCCTGTAGCATTTGGTGGGGCTGCCATGAGCTGAGGTTGCCCCGAGACTGCTGCTTGTCCTGGGTGTTTCCCTGCTGCCTGGCTCTTGGGTGTGCTGGGGCAGGAGCTGGTGCTGGGAGACTGAGAGAGAACAAATATTTATAGCACCTAAAATGTCCAGCACTTCAATTCTGCAGTGTAGGAGGGAAGGAAGTGGCCTTGGCAGCACCTGGGGTGGTGGCTGTGGTGGCACAAGGTTGGTGGCACGGTGATGTGTGGCAGTGTGGAGAGGTGCCAGCTGGTGCTCAGCTTTTTGGGGATTGTTGCACCCAGCTGGAGAACATTGCTTCTCATCAAGCTGCTCTCTGGGGCATGCCAGCTGCTCCTCCAGGAGCTTTTTGTCTTTGCAGGAAAAATTAGCATTTGGCCAGCCCCCCTGCCGTGGGACCGGCAGTGTCTGCCGCTGTGACGGACACGCCAAGGGTGGGACAGGGTTGAGGGGGCAGCACGGGTGCTCTGGGGACCCTGGGCATGGTGGCTGTCCTCCCATGATGCCCCAGGGGAGCTGTTGGCTGCCTAGAGTGCCGTGAGCTGGCCCTGTGTTTTCCTCCCATGCCCCCGGAGCACCGAGTGCCGCGGAGGCGTCCGGGCTGGCAGTGGTCACCCAGCACCGCCTCCTGAGAAGCGCCTGCCTGGGCTGGGCTGGGCTGGGCAGCTCCAGCCCCCTGGGAACAAGGAGCCTTTGTTTGCTGTGGCAGAGCTGGGCTGGCCTCACGCCCCGTCCCACGGGGCCAGGATGCTGCCCGGCTGAGCTGGCGTGTCCTGCCTTGGGTACTCAGTGCCACAGTGTCCCCATCCCCGCCGTGCCTGTGGGAGGAGTGGGATGCTCTTTGAGCAGGAAGCTGAGCTTTGCATTGCCCCAGCTGTGTTGAGGCTGGCCTGGCTTGTTGGCTCCCTGGGTAAGACAGTGCAGCCTGGTGCTTTTTGTGCCTGGGGGGAAAACCAGCATAAGGCTGTTTTAAGATGGGTGCTGCTCAGCTGCTGGAAGGAATGTGGGGAAGCTGCTTTTCCCTTCTCTCTAGAAGGACTGGGCTGAAAGGAGGCAACAGTGCTCCCAAGGATGCCAGTTGCCAATGGCACCGACAGAGGGTAGCTGGCAACACCTAGGAGATCTCTTGCATATGTGGAGGCAGTGCAGAAGAAATATGACTGTGAGAAAGTCTCCTGGTCCAAGAAGTTGGTGCTGCCTGCTTTGTCACAGGGAGCAGCCATGGGCCATAGTGTCCCCTATCAGCATCCCATCATGGGGGTGCATTGGGGGGTGTTGATAAGCAGAGCTGTGCCACGTGGCACCAGCCTGTGCTTCACTGCAGAGCAGGATAACAACCACTGCACCCAGTCCCAGCCTCTCCTACAGTGTGTTCCCTGCTGAGGTGTCCTCTGGGCCGTGGTGGGGCTGCAAGCCTGGCAGTGGAGGCCACAGACCTGCTGAGTCACACCAAGGACACGGTCAGGCTGGAGGCTGTACAGGAAACTGGGAGCTGGCAGCCCAGCTGACCACACGCTGTGCACCAGCCTGTGGGCTGGAGCATGATTCTCCTTCGCTGGGCAAGGAGCAGGGAGATCCTCGGGGGTGCTCAGGGTGGCGTTGGCCCCAGTGGCAGTGCCCTGTGCCCTGTCCTGGGCTGAGCAGGGTTGGCCCTGTGAGACCTGAGGGAGTTCAGCCCTGTGCTTCCTCCTGGTGCCGGACAAAGGGCTCCTGCTGCTCGGCAGGACCTGGCCACGCTTTGATGTGAGGAAGCGCTCTGTGATCCGTCGTGGCCGGATGAGCTGAGCCCAGCTCCCCCAGCACAGCTGGGTCTAGCTGCAAGGGCTCCAGCCCTGCTGAGGGGAGCCCCAGGGCTGAGAGCCAGCATCCCTTGCTGCCTGGGCCATCAGGAAAGGCTGCAGCCGGTGTAATCAGTGCCCAGCAGCCACCGCTGCAGGAGCCTGGGGCAGCCAGACAGGCTTGATGATAATTGTGCTTCGTGCCAGCACAGCCAGGTCTGCAGATGGACTCCTGCTGGTGTGGGGAGTGATGCTGGGCCTGCCACAGCACCACTGGGTTTATACATTCCAGTGCTGGCAGCTCACCTGGACGTGTGAGGCTCCAGGGAGGGAAGGGTGCCTTTGAGGGGCAACACACCAAATAGGCAGCCATGGGTGCAGTGTTTTGCCCTGTTTTATCACCCCTTTGCCCAGTCTCCTCCACAGATCTTGCCATGGCAGGGCAGTGATGCCCATGCAAGGCACCAGGTTGGCACAGGGCCCTGCTGCTGTGTGGAGTCCTCAGGGTTTTGGTGAGGACAGGGATATCGTGTCCCAGCCCAGACCTGGCTGCCAGAGGTCCCAGGCTCACCTGTCATGGAGCTGGGAGCAGCCCTGTGGCACTGAAGGGATCAGTGCTGCTCCTGTCTCAGTGTCCTTTCCTCTCCCATGTAGGTGGCCTGGCTGGAGGGATTGAGATCTGCATCACATTCCCTACCGAGTATGTGAAGACACAGCTGCAGCTGGATGAGAAGGCAAACCCTCCCCGCTACAAGGGCATCGGTGAGCAACCTCTCTCTGGGTTTGGGGCTCCTGGGGAGCCTGGCTGGTGCTGGGGGGATTGGGCAGGGTGGTGGTGGGTGATGGGTGGTCTTCGGCGTGGCGGGTGACAGCAGCACTGCTGTGCTCTGCTGCAGGGGACTGTGTGAAGCAGACTGTGCGTGACCATGGCATCCGGGGGCTGTACCGGGGGCTCAGCTCGCTGTTGTACGGCTCCATCCCCAAGGCTGCTGTCAGGTACGTGCCCCCATGGCAAGGGGTGAGTGGGGGGGACCCCCCCAACAGCAGCAGACAAGGGGGTGGCTTTGCCCTTGGTGTCTCCATTGGCATTTTACCAAAGCCATGTGGGTTCCCAGGCAGGGAGAGTCCTCTCATGGGGTGTGCAGCTGCTCCTGGAGACAGACCCAGAGCAGGGGGATGCAGACCCCCGTCCGCGTGCCCAGGAGTTGGCACAGTGGCTCCTTTGCAGGTTCGGGATGTTCGAGTTCCTCAGCAACCAGATGAGAGACGAGCAGGGGCGGCTGGACAGCACGCGGGGCCTCATCTGCGGGCTGGGGGCTGGCGTGGCTGAGGCTGTGGCTGTGGTCTGCCCCATGGAGACTATAAAGGTGAGTGGCTGTGGCTCCCACTGTCCCCTGCCTTGGCACCCCTTGCTGGGCTGGGCCGGGAGGGGGCAAAACCCAGGGATGCCCCACTTCTGGGCTGCATGCATTTGCCCAAGACAGTTTTGTAGGGGAGGATCTAATGCTGGAAAACTCTGTGGAGGTCGAGTCAAGTGGCTCTGGCCCCTTCCCCACTGCAGGGAAGAGCCCCACACCGAGGAGCTGTCTTGTCACCTGTTTTATGAGTGTCAGCCCCACATGGCTGCTTGCAGCAGCAGTTTCCCAGGTTTTCCTCTGCCATGGGCACCCGCTTCCCCTGAGATCTCTCCCAGAGCTGCCTGACTGCATGGGTTGGTTCTGATCTTGGGACTGTCCCTGGAACAAGGCAGGAGGTGGCCAACAGCCCTTGGGGCCATCGCATCTGCATTACCTCAGCCAGGACAAGCACATCATCTCCTTGTAGGTGAAGTTTATCCATGACCAGACCTCTCCCAACCCCAAATACCGTGGTTTCTTCCATGGCGTCCGGGAGATCGTTCGGGAACAGGGTGAGTCCCAGGAAACAGGCACCCTGACTCCCTGAGTACTGTTATGCTTTGGGGACAGGGTGGGAGGTGCTGGATGGACACAGGCTGGGACAGGTGGCCTGGGGAGATTTTTTTTTTGCCACTTGAGGCTGGTCTCCCCTCCAACACCCTCTTCTTGTAGGACTGAAGGGGACCTACCAGGGCTTAACTGCAACCGTCCTCAAGCAAGGATCAAACCAGGCCATCCGCTTCTTCGTCATGACCTCCCTCAGGAACTGGTACAAAGGTAGGGTGCCCTTGGCCCCCAGACCACCCTGGCTGTGCCTCTGGCTCCCCAACCACCCTTGGCAGCTGGGATGGCTTTTCCATCCACGCACCCCATATTTCTCATGGCTCAGTCACTTGGAATGGAGGAAAATGAACACCAGAGCGGGGTGGCACCAGCTTGTGGGGCTGACGGGTCCTAGTGCTGGAGCATCACTTTGACACCCACCCTGAGCCCCTCGGTGCTGCATGGGCTCTGTGGGGCAGGTGCTGCTGGATGGCCCCTGCTCAGCACTGCACCCTGACCACAAGCAGCCAGACCTGGGACCTTCCTTGCAGGCTCCCTCAGGAATGTACACGGGAATCCCACCACCACTCTGCCCTCAACCTCTCTTCCTTCCCAGGGGACAATCCCAACAAGGTCATGAACCCCTTAGTAACAGGGGTGTTTGGAGCTATTGCGGGAGCTGCGAGTGTCTTTGGCAACACCCCCTTGGATGTGGTGAAGACCAGGATGCAGGTATGGTGCCAGGACCTGCTGCGGGACTGCTCTGCCTGCAGCAGGCTGGGGACACCCACTGCCTGGGAGCTGTTTCATGCAGTCCCTGGTGCTGGCGCACGATGCCTGTGAGGTTTGGTTTGGGAGATGTCTGGGATTGCTTCTGAGCCGTGGGGAGTGTTTGCATGGAGGTGGGGACATCCCTGTGGGGTCTGATGTCCTGCAGCAGTGGAGAGAGATGAGTTCCTCATGGCACACCCCCACCTCTCTGCCTCCCCCATGAAATCCCCCAGATGCAACCCTGGCTCTGGCCTCTGATCCTGCTTTTCCCTTCCCACAGGGGCTGGAAGCACACAAGTACAAGAACACCTGGGACTGCGCCTACCAGATCATGAAACACGAAGGGCCCCTGGCGTAAGCTCTGCAGTGGGGGTGGCTGGTGGGGAGGATGGGCAGGGAAGGGGCTGTGAGGGGACCCAGCCTCATGGCCCTCCTCTCTATCCCTGGCAGGTTTTACAAGGGTACAGTGCCTCGCTTGGGCCGTGTGTGTCTTGACGTGGCCATTGTCTTCATCATCTACGATGAGGTGGTCAAATTCCTCAACAAGGTGTGGAAAACGGACTGAGGGGCCGGGCCAGGCAGCCCCCGCCTCCTGTGCCCCGCAGGGCTTCAGCTGGAGAGCAGAGACCAAACCCACACCCACCTGCAGCGCTGCTGGGGCCAGGTCTGCCCTGCACACCCCAAACCTGGCCACCTTTATCTTTAGGAACAGGCTCTGGAGCAGGTTAAATTACTAGTTGTGTGCTGAAAGGAGCAGGGAGGGAGCTGCATCCCACCATCCCAACCCCCAGCATCCTGTCATGCCCAATCCCCTGGTGACACTTTCCTTCAGCCCCACATCAGCTGTGTGTGCTGGTTAACCAGATGTCGCTTGGACGGTGGCCTTGGGGCTCCCAGCAGCTAGGAGCTCCTCACTGCCTGAGGAGCAGCTCTTTTGGGGGTGCTGAGAGCCCTCTTGACCCATGTGGGTGCTCTACCAAGCTGTACATCACAAGCTGGTAATGGGGCTGATGCCACTGGCAGGATCACAGCAGTTCTTGGAGGGGGCCCAACAGCCCTGCACCCCCTTGGATGGGAGGGCAGTGACCCCCTGGTGTGACCCCAAGCTCCCTCCCTCCCTCCCTACCAGCACCAAGACCATCGGTGTGCAACATCCCATCCCATCCCAGGGATCCTGCTCAGGCCCGGGCTGCTGAGCAGCAGTTGCCCAGAATTGCACATACAGCCAGGCCTTTAGTTCTGCTCACTGTGGGCTGGGGTTGGGGTGAGCCGGGTGCCCCTCACCTGCCGTTTACAGCCGAGACGTGTGTGCGAGCCGGGGCGAGGGGGTGCAGCCCCCCCCTGCAGGCTTGGCCCCTCGGCCGGGGTGCAAACCCCTCTTCTGCCACATTCCCCGCGCCTGCCCTCCCGCCGCCTCTCTGTGGTGCCGTAGGTGATCCCGTAGCTTCTGGAGCTTCACGCTGACTCACTAACACCCATGGCCGTGGGGCTGGAGCCCTGCCCTGCCCGTGCCAGGCTGGCCCCACTAGATTTGTGCCAAATTTCTCCCTGAGGGAGCTGGGAGTGCAGGAGCCAGGGCTCAACCCATCTCTCCTCCCTCTTGTAGCCAGCGATGAGCTCAGCCTTAAGACAGGAGAGTGAAGGAGGAAAGCCTGGGCACGGTTTACCTGCGGCTTTCGGCTCTGAAGCCAGTGAGGGTTGCATTAGGTTTTTTTTTTTTATTATTATTATTCTGTTTTACATTCGCAATTTGAATAAAATCAGTCTGGCTTTAGCAGCTGCGTTGGCGTCTGGGCTGTGCTGAGTGGGCAGTGAGTGGCTCCTGCCCTGTGGGAGGGAGACAGGGCTCCTGGGGGAGCATCAGCTCCAACCCAGCAGTGCCTAATCACAGATGCTCCCAGGCAGGGTTGTGTTGTCTCGTACACAGTGCTTTATTAATAACCCTGGTTAATTGTATGAAGTCCTCGCCCTGCCTTGGAGTCGAGGGGCGGTGGAGCAGAAGGGAACGGGCTTTGTCCCCCCGCCCAGCCCGGGGGCGGTGCGGCACGGCCGGAGCTCCCACCGGCACAGCCCTCGCTCCTCATCCAGTCCGCTGGTGCGGGGCAGAGCCGTCATCCCGCGGGGCTCGCAGGCTCCCGGTGCCATGCGGGCCCCGCTGCTCTGGGCGGGCTGGCTGCTGGCCACCGGCTGCCTGGTGGGTGCCACGGGCAGCTGCCGGCACCGCTGCTGCCCCGGCAGGAACAACGCCTGCTGGGCCCCCGGCGCCCGCCGGGCTCACTGCTACTGCGACTCGTACTGCCAGAGGACCGGAGACTGCTGCCAGGACTACCTCGCCACGTGCCGCCGTGCCGGTGAGTGGCGGAGGGGATGGCACCGGCCGGACCGCAGCTGGGGACACCAGCCTGTGCTGCTGTGCTCGGCGGCGAGTGTTTGCCGTTACCTGTTAGCCCCGTACTTTGAGCGGTAATAGGATGTGTCTGGGGATGCCGGCTGGACTGGATTTGTAGCAATGTCCCAGTGTCCCCTTTTTTCCATGCTGAATGTGTGGCTGGCCCCCCTGCAATGAGAGAGCCCGTAGGGGTGGCCTCTGGTCTGCAGCTGATGTAGCGCTGTCACTGCGCGCCTGAGTGGTCAGTGTGGGACCCAGCAGGACAAGTCCCGGTGTCACCTCTGCTACCGTCACAGGCAGTGCCTCGCACAGGGACGGGGAAGCGGGGGCTGCACTGAGGGTGTCCAGCAGGGCTCATGGGCTTGAGGAGTGCAGAACCAGCCTGCCCTGGGAACCCAAATCTGGGCAGGCAAGCGCCGGGCACGGGCCCCTGGACAACTGCAGCAGTCAGCCCTTCCTAATCTCCAGGGAGATTAGCAGGGTCCCAGCTCAGCGCGATGCACACGGGGATAAAGTCCTGCGGAAGCAGCTCACAATGCCCCTGCACTGGCAGGGGTCAGGGGAGAGGGGCTGCTGGGGTCACTCTGGCCCTTGCCCTTCCTCCCCTCTCCCCGTCCCGTGCGCTGCATCTCCCCTGCTCCGCTCTTTCCACTGTTCATGACGCTGAAGCTCTTTCTTTTCCCTCTCCTGCATCCCTGGCAGCGGTGGGCTGTGCTGTGGGGCCCTGGGGGCCGTGGAGCGGGTGCAGCTCCCCGTGCGGGGTTGGCAGCAGGGCCCGCAGCCGCCAGGTCACGGTGCCGCCCCGGCACGGAGGGGATCCCTGCCCGGACCTCAAGCAGCGCCGCGGCTGCCTGGGGCAGCACTCGACCTGCGGGACGGCTAAAGGTAAGGCGGGCTGCCCGCTGCCCTCCTGCGCGGCCGTCCCGTGGTGTCTTTAATCATCCCCGTACCCTCACAGCTGCTCTTCTGCCAGAGGTAGCCAAGATACTCCCCAACTCCTTCAGCCGGGACTTCAGAGATCCCTGGCGAAGAGCTGGGCTGCCGCTGCCGGAGGAGCCCTCTGGGTATGTGTGCAGTCGGAGCCCCTCTGTAACTCCCCTCCCCAAAGCTGGGACCATTCCTGCACCCCCCCATAGCTCATGGCCCCTTTGCACCCTC
>VXBQ01000064.1:521117-536036 GCA_013400175.1 Phainopepla nitens
TCCGGCCCAGGCCCTTTTTGCTTTTGCCAGCCATTACTCTTCTCCCTGCCCCAAACCACGGCCCTCTGCATGCCCCACAGAACCATTATCCTTCCCACCCTCCAAACCAGGATCCCTCTGCACCCCCTTCTCACCTCCCTAACCGAGGCCCCTCGGCCACCCCCCCAAACCCCTTTATACCCAATCCATCAAAAAAACCCCCACCACAACCTCTGTCCTACCTTCCGACCACCATTTTCCCTCTTTTCTCCTCCCCTTTCCCCCCCTCCCCAGCTCCCCTCTCCCCAGCTACTGCGGCTATTTCCGCCTGACGCAGGTGAGATCCCCGTGCCGCGGGCAAGCCTGGAGCCGCCGGCTGCACCGGGACAAGCGAGTGTGTGTGGAGTGCTGGGGGGATCTGTCCCACCGCCGTCCCCACTGCACTGGACATGGGCTGCAAGGAGCCAGGTAGGTGCTAATTTGTGGCATCTCCACCATGGGATCTCTCCTAATGAACACCTCTCCCTGCCTCTAAGGCTTTCTCCGTTTATATTCTAATTATTATATTTGTATACAAAGCTATAATTATGTTAAAATATGCCACAATATTATAGTGTACCATTATATTATCAAATGAATCAATAATATGTCCTATAAACCAAGATTAAATATAAAAATAAACATTTAAATACAACAGAATACCTCTGTTGGGACATACAGTGATCATCTAGTCCAATGCCATTATTATATATATAAGCCTATATATATAAAAAACTATATTTGATTTTAAAAAATTGAATTTATTAATGGCACACCCCAGTTCTCACTGATTTTCCCTTCCAGGACATTTTGGGTGGCCGCTTCTGTGGTGGGGTGCCAGGGCTCATGGGTGCAGGAGGGTCTGCAGGAGGGCTGTGTCTGCTCCCCACCAGCTCTCATCTTCGTGTAGGATCCCCCTGGGAAGGTGAGCTGAGCCTCCCCATGGTACCACTCCTTGCTGGGGAGGTGCGGAATGAAATAAAAATGTGGTCTCTTTCATAATTTCACCCTCTTCCAGGTTTGCTGTTCACCTTTGGTGCCAGCTCCCTCTATTTTCCATTAAATATTTTGCTGAAGAATGGAAAAGTCCTTCTTATAAAGACTAAAAATAAGGGAATTGCTAAAGTGTGGTGATTACTGGTAGAAGAACAGCACAATGAGTTAAAGTCTGGGTGAGAAGATGATGTGGCGGTGACATGGTATGATGATGACATGCTCAGCCATGACATCATACTTCCAACAAGCTGCAGCTGGCAAGCAGCATGAGGAGGGAGGCAGCATCCTTCCTCTTGTCTGAGCTCACTGCACTATCAGGTGAGCCATGCAGGGCAGTCCAGCCCTGCTGGGCTTTGCAGAGAGAAATTAAACAGACACCCCAAGTCTGCACGTGGCCGATGGTGCCAGTGTCCAGTTGCAGCCCTGGGGCTCGATAGCCCCCACTGGAAGGAATGAGGCTGGGCTGAGTGGTGCTGCTGCCCTTTCCCACTCCCTGCCTGGCACGACATGATTGCTGCTGGTGGGGGCCCTGCTCTAGCTTTGGGTGGTGGTACCAGAGCCTGTGGTGGGAGCACTTGCCAGGCCAGGGCTGGATCTTGCTCCACTACAGCCACTGGCTGTTGTCTGTTTGCTGCCCCAGGACATGTTTGGCTCCTGCAGCCTGCTCTCACATCACCCTCCTGGGCAGGGGAATTAAAAGGCTTCAACACTGGTAATGTTCTTGGCCTCTTTATTTGGGATAAAAGCCCAGGTTGGCCAAGGACCAAAGTGCTTGTTAAAAAAACAGGTGACAGGAGTTGAGCATCAGGGGGTGTGAGAGTTCTGGAGCACAGGTGTCCTCGTGCCAGCCAGAGCTGAGGCCAAGGCAATGCTGCACTGGTGTCCTGGGAACAAAAGTGAGTGTGTCCCACACTGTGAGTGGGGCTCCCCTGAGTTACACCACTAAACCTGCAGGCCTGGCTGCTAGTCAGAGAGCATCCAGGAAATGGAGGGAGATGGCAGCAGGATTTCGTGTCACACTGCTGCATGCCTGGAGCTGTCAGTCCCCAAAAGTGGTCCCAGCTCTCCTGGTGCACTGTCCTTATTTGGCACAGGGGCCAGCCCGTGCTGCACCAGCAGCCCCTGTACCAGCTCCAGCTCCTGCTCCAACTCCTGGGTGCCATAGCCCAGGCCTGGCATGGCGGCGGCACCTTCCCCCAGCACATGCAGCACCTGTACCACCAGCTGGGCCCTCACCAGCAGCACGGCCAGGGCTGTGTGGAGTTTGGCACAGCCCAGCGCCTTCATGCCCCAGCGGACAGCAGTCCCTGTGGAGACAGTGGGTGAAGGAGCCGTGAGTGCAGCAAGGTCCCCCTGGGCAGAGCTGGCCTGGGGAACGAGGACACTGTTTGCCTGTCCCAGGCACTCCACGCTCACCATACCTTGGCTCCAGCAGTGTTTGCAGTACTTCAGGTCCCTCAGCACACCGGGGCCTGTGGCTTCCAGCCACTGCAGAGCCGAGGCATGGAGCGCGCTGCCACTGGGAGCCTTCTCCAGGAGCTGCACCAGGACTGGGAGCAGCTGCCGTGCCAGGACAGCTGGCTCTGCAAAAACGTTGGGTTCATCCTCCTTGTACAGGCTGGCAGCTCTGGGGGGAAAGCCGAGGTGTGAGTGAAGCCAAAGGCTGGCCCCGTGGCACCCCACGCTCCCTCACGCCAGTCCACAGGTCCAGCAACTCACTTGTTGGCCTCCAGCTCCTCCACGACACTCCTGAGATCTAAAATAGGGATGTGTTGAAGTAGTGAGTGGAAGGTCTCAGGGTGCTTCCCAAACTCTCCCAGCAGGAGCTCTAGGAGGCTCTGGAGCCCCACACTGTCCTGCACAAAGATGCAGCCATCTTGGAGCAGCTCCTCTGGGCTCTGCCGCAGGAGGCTGGCGAAACCCGAGGCCTCATGCCGGACCTCCCGCTCCTCATCTTGTAGAAGGTGAATGGCCATGTTTATCAGCCTGAGGAAAGGGAAGAGAAGGGAAGATACTGCACGCCCCAAAGCATCCCAGCCTGCTTGGAGGGGAGGGAAGAAGAGCTCAGCTTCTCTGAGGGACTTTTCTCCTGGACTCTGAAAGACACAGCCACCACCCAAGAATTTGGAGCTTGGGAGGGCAGGGGCTGTGCCAGGGATTGACAGACCCAGCAATGCCATCTGCTGTTCATAAGGGACTGTTTGCTTCTACTAAAATGCCACCCACACTTTTGTAGGCTGTGAGCTTGAGTGCCAGTGATTTCTGAATGAGCGGGGTTTTCTTCAACACCCTTGAGCTTTTGCAGAGTCCATTAACCCGCAGCAGGCTGGGGCTGGGGCTGCAGGGAGCAATGCTGCTGGGAAGTGGCTGCTAGCACAGCCACCCCCAGGGAAGGGCTCAGTGACCTACCGCAGAGCCACAGGGACGAGCGAGGGACAGGCAGCGCGCAGGGAGCGCCGCACCACGCCGGCCCCTGCCACCTGCAGGGAGCGGGCAGCCGCCAGCCGCAGCACCTCGCACCACGTGGACCGGCTGCACTCCTCCAGCGCCGCGCACCAGCGCCCCACCAGCGCGCCATCCTCGTCCCCAAACCTGCGAGAGGCCAGGGAAGGAAAGTGAATTCAAGCACACCTTCCTGCCCCATTAGGGGACCAAAGGGCACCGGCTGCCCTGAGACTGCAGGAGCCAGGTGCAATGCTGTGATTTATGGGAGAGAAGTCATGACTCTGTTTCTAGTAAGGACTAAAGAAGAATCTGCTGGAAGAGTTGGGCAGCCACCCAGCAGCAGCAGGGACCTACTGGTGGGCAAGCAGCAGGCTGGCAGCACACAGTGCCTGGAAGAGGAGATCAGGCCCAGGACACTCAGCCTCCACCATGTGCAGCAGCATCTCCAGGCATGATGCTGAGGAGCCCTGGAGCTTACTGGAAGCTTCCTGGGACCATGATGAGGGATCTCTGTAAAGACGCAGCAAAGCCTCAAGGTACAATCTCAGGAACTCTTTGTCCCTTCCCTCTTGCAGCACCGACCACAAGCTCTCCTGGTTGACAATGGGAAAGAAGGTACATGGTTAGTGGTTCTAGGACTGCAGGACTGGGCAAGTGCCCTGCACCCATGCAGCCTTGGCTGGGGAAGCACCTAGCTTCTCAGCAATGGGATCTCAGGGGTCCCATCTGCGTGGTGCACTGCTGCTCCCCCCTGCTTTACTTGATGACTTTTGAGCCCCATCATACCAGCAATGTCAGCCCAAGAGCGTTCTCCACCTCCTTGCACGTTTCTCCTTCCCCAGCAATCACCCAGTTCAGGATGGCAAGCTGGATGTCAGGGTTGGGCTGCTGGAGAAGTGAGCAGACAGCAGCAATCCGCTCGCTGTCTGCCAGCCGGGCTGCCTCGCTGCACATGAAGTGGGCCATGGTTTGGTGGAGGATGGCTGAGCCCACCTGCAGGAAGAAAACAGGATTCCCCCTCCAGTGCTCAGCCTGGAGTGATGGGTCCCCCTGTCCCTGCCCAGACTGACTGCCAGTCAGGCACAGCCATGGTTTTCCTTGAAGGAAGCAGTACCTGTGGTTCGGCACAGCCTGACTTTTCCCCCTGCAGAAGGCTGCTCAGCTCGGTGCTGATGGTGTCATGGATGAACTGGGCGAAGCAAGGGCTGAAGGATGTGGGCTGGAGGGCGAGGACCTGGAGGAAGGCGGCGCGGACGAGGGGGCAGCGCTGGGCAGGGGTGAGCAGCCAGCCCCGCGCCTCCAGCTGCAGAGCCACGGGGCGCAGCGCCTCGGCCGCCAGCCTGCGTGGAGACACAGCCTCAGCACGGGCACAGCGCCGAGACGGGCGTCCTTCCGTGGCCAAAAGGCTGCGCTTGGCACAGAGCGACCCCAGCTGGGGAGACAGCAGGGCAACACTCACCCCCCGGTGCCCGTGGCAGAGGCCAGCAGTGCCCACATCTGCAGCAGGTGCCCGTGGACAGCGTTGTGCGAGCGGATCTGCCCGGGTGCTGCAGGGAGCTGCCGGGCCAGCTGCAGGAGGAGCCTGCAGCGCTGGGGAGGGGGCACAACGGGCACCAGAGCCTTGGCAGCCATCGCTCGTACGGCGTAGATGGGGCTCTCTGCCAGCCCCAGCAGTGGCCCCAGGAAGGGAGCAGAGGGACTGTGGAGCAAAAGGAGCACCAGGTAGTGATGCTCTGGCTGGAGTAAAATCTCACAAGAGCCAAGGCTAGCCTCAGCACCATGGGAGCCCTTGGCTGAGGCACAGCATCCTCACTGTCCCCATACCTCTCGAGACTGTCAGTGCCAGGCTGCAGCTGGGCCAAGAGGGTGAGGATGGCGTGGAGTGCAGGGTGCAGGCGGGGTCCCTCTGATGTGGGTACCGTGGCCACCTTGAGCTCTTCGAGCAGCACAGCGCCCAGCTTTGGGTGCTGCCCGAGGAAGGCGTGAAGGCTCAGCCCCTCTGATGGGCAGCCATCCCTCTGGCTCCCTGGCTGTCCCAGCAGCCGGGACGTGAGGGCACCTGCAGGGACAGAGAAGGCAGTGTCAGGTCCCATCTAACCCTGCCAAGCCCCTGCACTTCACCCCACGCAGGCTCCAAACCCCGGGGGCTGTGGGATCTCTCTCTGTCAGTACTCACTGAAGAGCTGGATGGCCGCATTCCTCATGGCCCAGCACGGTGAGCCCAGGCCCCGCAGTGCCAGGGCCATCATGGGAGTGGCATGGCACAGCACTGCCCCACTCAGCCCTGCCCCACGGACCAGCGTCTGCAGCACGTGGAGGGCACATACCTGGGGAGAGCACACAGGGCTCAGTGGCACCAAGTTGGGAAGGGGCTCATGCTACCATGTCAGGGGGAGAGGGCGGGAAAAGACAGGAGAGCCAAAAGACCATCAGCTCCCAGGCTGCCAGGCTGGACAGCTCAGCCAGGGCTGTGGGTTTTTGCTCACTCTGAGTTCTCATGGTCTCACGCTGGGTACTTGGCACAGATACCCAGCACAGACACCTTCAGGGGACACAGCACAGATCACCCTGTTCCCAAAGGGGCTCCAGCAGCCAGGAGCAGCACACTCACCTGTGGGAGGTCGAGGGTCTGGTCCCAGTCCTGTGGCAGTGCCGTGGCAGCCAAGGTCAGCAGTGTCTGGATGCAGCGGGTCAGGAGTGGCCGTGCCTGCGCCGGCGCCTCCCCGCTGACGATGCAGAGGAAGAGCATGGGGAAGCCAGCAGCACGGCGTGTGATTGAGCTGCTCCGGGGCCCACTCAGTGCTTCCAAGCCCTGACAGAGAAACAAAATCCACCTGAGATGTCACTGGAAACCTGTCAGCTGGAACAAGCTGCCCTGCCACGAGGGCACCAGCTTGCACCAGCTCCGCACCAGCATCTCAGCTGTCAGGATGGTGCTTGCCCCAGAGAGTGGGGACACTGAGAAATGACTGTGGTGCTCCTTGGGGTGCACAGGAAACAAGGGGTACAATGTGTACTGTACCTGCTCCAGCACAGCCCGTGGGATGGCCTGCAGCTCCAGATCTGGGTGGTTCAGCAGCGCAGCACAGAATTTGGTGAAGCCCATACTGCAGCCCTCCACTGCTCCCTGGGGCAGAACAGTGTCAGGGTAAGCACCCCTGAGGCTGCACCCACCAGCCCCCCATGGCCCCAGAAAACTCTTTGCGAAGAGGAAGAGCAAGTGTGCAGACATGACGTGTGATAGAGTCTGGCACTGGGATCCCAGCCAGTGGACTTCCAGCCATCTCCACATCTTGCCCCAGAGCAGACCCTGCCCAACTGCACTCACTCCCCCCCAGTATGGCAGGGCAGGGACAGGGCTGGAGGGATGGCTAAGGGCTCAGGTGTGCTCTTACCCAGTGCCGGCACCGCAGCAGGATTTCCTGGAACACCCTGGTGGCCATCTGCAGGGTGGGGAGTGGCAGGAGGGGCCCCAGTGCAGCAGGCACTGCTGGGGATAGCAGCAGCTCGGCCAGGCCCCCCAGGAGCAGCCCAGTCTCCTGGGAAGAAGAGGAAGGTCAGCAAGACTGGCAGGGAGGAGAAGCTGGGATGGGTGGTAGCAGGGCCGCAAGCCAGATAGCCTGGCTCTGCCACAGCAGGTGACTATCAGTGTCTGGGAAGAAGCTGGGCTCCATAAAGGCAGGCAGGGAGGGGACTGCACCTGGTAGTTGCACCCTTCCTCGAAGGAGGTGAGGACGTGTGCCAGAGCACTGAGGTAAGGACAGAAATTCCCCCATGTTCATCCCCAGAACGGATGAATGACCCAAGGGAAAGCGAAGCAGCAGCTGGGGTAGGCTGAATCATGGGTGCCATGCTGGGCTGCCCCTCTCCCAGTGCCACGAGGAGGGGTCCCCACCTTCACTGACACCCAGCAACATGTCAGGATCAGGCTGTGCTCCTCTGACAGCAGGACTGAGTCACCCTCCTCTTCCTCTTGCCCCTGGCCCTTCCCCAGCATGATGAGGGAACCAATGGCATTCCCCATCTCTGCAAATGATGGAGCAGCAGCTGCAAAAGGAAAAGCCTGGTCTGAGCAGGGTGGTGTAGGGCAGTGGGAGGGGGATGCTGCTGGGGCTTGGGAGGATCTGCAGTCCTCTGTCAGAATGCACAAAAATGACAATGGCTCCTGCCCTGCCTCGTGCCCCACTCAGGACTGCAGCTGCATTTGCCCACTGCTCTTTCCAAGGCCTATAACGCCTTGGAAAATCACCTCAAGGCCTGTTTTCCCAACTGTTTTCATCTGGCAGGTGCCTCACTGCTTCTGGAAGGCTTTTCCCTCTAGTGCTGCTGTTCTCCGATGGAGTTGAGAAAGGGACCCAAAGCCAGGCCCAGCCCCACCATGGTCCCCTGCTAGAGGCACTGAGCCCAAAGCAAGTGCATTCCCCTTGGGCTGGAGGGCCAGGAATGACTGTGATGGAGTTGTCAGTGGTTGCCAGGGCTGGTTCCCAGGGCTGGTTCTGCCCTCATGGGGACACACTCACCTTCCTCATCAGCACCGGGGCCTTGCTGGCTCTGCAGAGCACCCAGGAGGAGGGAGGTGATGTCTCTCACTGTGGTCACAAGGTGGGTGAGGAGCTCCTGCCAGCTCTGCACCAACTCTGCTGCCTGCATGGAGACGGCCACCTCTGGCACCTGGAGCAGGCACCTGCGCAGGGCTGCGATGGCTCCTGCAGAACACCCAGCTCTGATCACTGTGGTGTCAGCACAGCCCTGCCTCTCCTGCCTGAGCCCGTGGCTGATGTGGCTCAGGGACAGGGGAGCGAACAGGGCCCTGGCTGAGGGGTGTGCAAGGCAGGGGGAATGCCAAAACAGGGAAACCAAGGCAAGGATGTGGCACCAGCAACGATGTGGCCTGAGTCCTGCCATGATCCTGGCCTCCAGGTCCCAGGCACCTGCTGCAGGCACTGCTCCCTGCCCTGCCCTGCCCAGCTGGAGCCGTACCGTGCATCGGTGCGGTGGCTGCTGCCTGCAGCAGGTCCTGGCACGCCACCTTGTACTGGCCTTGCAGCACGTGGAGAAGGTGCTGGGCGAAGCACAGCCCTCGGCTGGGCAGTGTCAGGGCTGCCTCAGCCTCCAGGGACAGGCTCTTCATGGTGCCACTGTCTGACCTGGGGAAACAGGAAAATCCTGCTGTGAGTACCAGGGAATTTCCTGCCTATCTTGTGCTACACAGCTCCTTCCTCCCCTGGTGCAGACTCCTGTACCTCAACCCTCCCCAGCTTCCCCCTGCAAGCCTATTGCAAACCCCATCTATGACCACAGACCGGTGAGGCACAGTGCTGCCAACACACTCTTGGAGGGTCCTGTGCCACCCAAGGGAGAGGAGGGGGATGCCAGGAGCTCATACTTCTGCAGGATGGTCTTCATCAGCACAGCTCCAGCTTCAGCCTCCTGCACTCGAGGGCTGCCCAGGGTGTCCTGGGCTAGCTGGAAGAGAGCCAGGGCAATGGGCTCGGGGAATGTGGCGGGGAAATAGCGGACAAGCAGCTCTGAGGCCAAGTCTCTGATCTGCCAGGACAGAGAAGACATGGGGAGAAGTGGGGCACGGGAGAATGGGAAGCATGGCAGGGAGGCATCTTTATGACCTCCGCCTGGCTATACAAGGCTCACCTCATTAGTGCTGTCCTGCAGGCAGCTCAGCAGTGCCAATAAATTGGGCTGGCAGAAGAAGTCCCAGCAGCCAGTCTGCCTGGTGTAGCTCAGCAGTGTGGCCATGGTCCCTGTGATGGAGACACGAGGTGGTGGGATGGGATTGGCTGGGAGTATCCCCACAGCTGCTGGTGACACTGCAGGTAGCTCGCCTGTACTCACGTGGGGGCTGCCCTTTCTTCCTGTCAGGGCTCCAGGTGTCTGTGCAGGTCTCCAAAACAGCAGCCAGGAGGAGCAGAGCTGTCTTCTTCCTCTGGTAGTTGGAGCCTGGGCTGAGTGAGGCGATGCTGAGCTGCAGCAGCCATTCCACAAAGCCTGTGGGCAGAGAGCATGGCAGCAAGGGATGCTGAGCACATGTGTATCTCCCAGGGCTGTGTGAAGGTGCTGGGTGGCCGCCTCACCTACTGCCTGGGCGAGCTGCTCAGCTCCCTCGGCCGGCCCGCAGCCTCGCGGGGCCTTCCCTCGCAGCCGGGCCAGCGAGCTGTCCCGCAGCCGGACCAGCGCCTTCCGCAGCGCCGCCTGCAGCAGCTGCCGGAACGAGGAGGAGTCGCAGTTGAGGTTGAGGGGCAGGAACTCCCGCAGCAGCTGCACCTCGGTGCCCGAGAGGGGCTGGTTGGTGTTGGGGCTGCAGCAGAGCAGACCCAGCGCTGCCAGCCGAACGCCCTCCTCGCGGCTGCCCAGGCAGCGGGAGAGCCGCTCCAGCGCCTCATCCCCCAGCGGCAGGGCCCCTGCCACACTCTTCTGTGCCTTCAGCAGTGACACCCAAGCCCGGAGTGACATCGTGTCCTGGCCGCCAAACTGGGCGGCCAGCAGTGCCTGAGTGGCCGGGAGCTGCCGCAGGGTCCAGGTGAGGAGGTGGTTGGCAGTGTTGCTCTGCAGGAGGGGCAGGGGAGAGCAGAGGGCCTGGGAGAGCAGGGGGAGCCAGCACAGTGCCCACTGCTCTGCCAGGGCCACCTCTGTGCCCCGCTGCCCATCCTGCCACTCGCTGCACTGCTGCCACACCAGGACCTTGTAGACCTCGGCAGCGGCAGGACACAGGTGGTTGGTAGAGAGGCAGCTCAGGAGATGCTGAGGCAGGTTTGGGTAGGCATCCAGCACCTGGGAGAAAGGCAAGTGACCCTCATCTCCCTGTTGTGCTGAGAGCTGCATTTGGGGGAAGGACAGATGGGTACAGTCACCCCTAGCTCTGAGCATCTCTGGCACCTCAAAGCTGCTTTTGGCTAGCTTTTGGTGGGCACTGACAGGCAAAGCTTCTTTTCCCACTGGCACTCCCCAGGGATGCACTGCTGTAGCTCACTACCCCAGGGATGCTACCATAGCCCCTCTGGGTGGGAAGGCTCCCTGCCCACACAGCTGAGCTGGGTAGAAGGTGACAGGCAGTGGACAGAGGCTGTGCCACCTCAGCAGCAGAGCCAGCTGACACCAAGACTCCCCATACTCCTGCCTTCCCCACCTGCTGGCTGCCCATGTAGGGGACGATGGCACACAGTGGCACATATCTTGCTTTGATCTGCCATGGCATTGAGACCACCCTCTGCAGTATCTGTTGGTAGAGGGGTCTCTCCTGGTCCTGGAAGTGCTGGCATTCCAGGTGGTAAATCTCCAGAAGCAATCGGAAGGAGCTGTGGATGAACTCAGACACACCTTCCACCTGTGGGAGAAGGACAGCAAATAGGGAGGCTAGGGTGGGCTCCCTCTCATGTCTTGCTGTCCCATAGCAGGTGAAGCACCAGGACATGGCCCCTTAGAGCCTGTGTGTGACAAATGCAATGACCTCAGCAGTGTGACTGCCCCTGCCCGGGCAGCTCAAGAAAGGGAGTGTATTTGGCTGATGGAGCTGAAGCAGGCAGGGATGTGGTATGGGCTGGGGACAGCAGCTGAGCCAGGTGAAGGAAGAGTTATTCGTGGCTGCCACATTACAGCCCTTTGGCACCGTGTCCTTACTGGGGTCTCTGCGTTGTTCCACAGCAGCTGGGTGACCTCCTGGAGGAGCTCAGTGTCCTGGGACAGGATGGGGGTTCCCTTCAGGTGCCAGAGAGCAGCCAGGCCCTCCCGCAGGCGCTGCAGCCACAGTGCACAGGCTGCCAAAACAGAAAGCTCTGCTGCAGCCCTCACCCCACACTCACCTGCACCAGAGCCAGCACAGGCTGTGGGCTTGTGTGCAGGGGCAGCAGTTCCCCTGTTAGCTACACAAGGCCCCAAGAGGGTAAGTGTCCATTGGGCAGGAACAGAAACCAGCTACCAAGACCCAGAAAAGCATCTTCCCTGAGAGAAGACAAAGCACACAAGGACTCCGTGCATCACGAGCACAGTGAACCTTTCAAACCTCCCCACCAGGGTCACTGTCTCCTACCTTGGAAGCAGTAGTAGTGGCAGTCCTTCTGCTCCCTGGTCAGGGCACACACAGCAGGAAAGACCATGTCCAGCAGCAGGCAGGCCTGCAGGGGCACAGCAGCTCAGGGAGCGGGCAGGCACAGGATTCCCGGGGAGAAAACTCTGCCGTGAGACAGGCAAGGAGAGTGCTGCCTGGTTCTCCCGCTCCTGCAGAGATCACCTCTGCTCCCTTCCTGGAAGTCCTCAGCTTGTGAGGACCTGAGAGAAGCTAGAGGTGGGCAGAGCTGAGGCTGTGCTCTGCAGGGAGCATGCCATGGGAACACAGGCTGAACACTGTTTTGCTTGTGTGGGGGCTTTTGGCATCACTTTGTTTCCCAGCCCCCCAGGAAAGAGAAATCCCTGCTAGGATGTCTTTGGAAAAAGCAGGCTCCTTGGCTAACTGGCTGTGCTCAGTAGGGTGCATGGAGCTGCTGTGTGGAGGGGTGCAGCCTGGCTTCATCCCCCAAGGATCAGCAGGCACCACAGGTGGCTGCCAGCCCTCTCCAAGGTCTCCCTCAAGCCCTTTCCCTGGGTCCTTGTCATACCCCTGTCCCTCAAGCCCTGTCCCTGTCCTACCTTGTGGGGGAGGCCCTCCAGCTGGCAGCTGAGGATGTCCTTCTTGCAGCACGTCAGCAAACCTCTGGTGAGCACCAGCTTCTCCAGCCCATCTGGTTCCAGGACAGGAGGCACTTCCACCACCAGCTCCCCAAACTTCCGCTCCCCAGTGCCTGCTGGAAAATGGCTCCACTGGATGGAAGGTAGCAAACCCAAATGCTGCTCTGAGAGCAACTGCTATGGCTCTTTCCAGAGAATCCATGGGAGGTGGCTAGAGACAGCTGGAGCTCCCAGACCCTGAGAGACAGGCACAGCAGCAGAGTCCAGCTTGGCACCAGCCTCTGTCTTCTCACACCCACACATGCTTGTCACCCTTTGCCAGAGGCCATCCCCAGCTCAGGATGGAGCACGCACCTCGGCTGGGGAGCTGGAAGAGGGTCAGCACAGCACTGGCCCCATACTGGGGCTGGGGGGCTGTGTTCACCAACATGCTCAGGGCTGTGCCTGCCAGCAGCCTCGTGTCCTTGTTCAGGGCCTGGACGCACAGGGAGGCAAAGGCACAACTCAAAACACCATTTAAACCCCAATTGCATTTAACTGCCCCTGCAAGCAGCTACCTGGGGTCTCTCAGACACGCCAGACACTGGGCTGTCTCCGCAGGCTTGCCTTGGGGAGGGGAATGGGGAAAGCACCCAGGAAGGACAGCACTGTTCTGCTCCTTGGGACAGGCAGCTCCATCCCTCCCAGGGCTGTTACGCACCTTCCCCCAAGCCACCTCCAGCAGCAGTCCCAAGAGGCTCTGCAAAGTCTCACTCTTTCCTGATGTGCTCCACACCAGGGGCGCCACGTCCTTTGGCAGCACCTTGAAGACCTGGAGGCAGGCCTGGAGGAGCAGGAGGTGCCACAGGGATGAGCAGTATTCCTTACCTCTGAAAAAGCAGCAATGCCCAGGGACAGCCATTCAAAGCCGCTCGATGCATCACATCCCTCTGGACGTTGCTGCCGGTGCCCAGCCAGTCCCTGCAGGTACTGATCCTTCCCCTGCTCCCCAGCCTGGCTCTCACCTTGATGACCAGGTAGCCCCACGTGCTGCCGGGGGCAGGCTGGCCCTGCAGCACCCGGCGTAGGGTGGTGGCCAGGCGCTGCAGCAGCAGGGCCAGGTTCTGCTGCCAGTGCTGCCGGCCCAGGCTGCTCTCCTCCAGGAACATGGACACTGCAGCAGGGCAAGGGAACAGCATCAGCTCCTGGGCCTCCTGCAGCCAGCCCTGCTCCCAGTTCAGCCAAGGGCTGCGCTGTTGGTAAGTGAGGTAAGAATGGGGTGGGATGCAGGGCATGCTTTGGCTTGTCTGGTTTCCAGCTCTAGGTGGCCAGAGCTGGATGCTGCTGGGACCTCTATAGAGATCACATGAATCTGGCTGATCCCTGTCCCCCTCCCATGAGCACAGAGGACCCAGCTGGGGTTGGCAGAAAGTGTTCTGTGCACTGGTGGTGTGAGCTGGGAGAAAACCCTGGAAGGTAAGGAACAGAGGCTGACCTGACTGAAGGTCCTCAGGAGACAGCACCTGCAGGGACAGAAAGATAGTTTGTCCCATGTGCTGAGGCTCAGTGCCTTGGGCAGGAGGGTTCTGTCAGTGCCAAAAGCTGCCCCAGGAATGAGCAAAGGGCTGGTGTAAAGCCATATATTGCCAGCTGCAAGCAAGGGCAAATTCCCAGAATGGTGGGAAGTGAAGTGAAGGACTGGAGGCAGCCTAAGCCAGAAGGTCCCTGTGACACATGGTCTCCAGCCAACTCCCCATGAAAGCCAGTGCCACTGCACAGTTGGGGTTCCCTCACCTCTCCCTGCAGTGCCAGGCCAGACAGCAGCGTGCCCACCTCCTGGGCCAACAGGGCTTCCTTCCCCACTGCCAGCTGGGTCACCATCTGCCAAGAGACACCCCAAGTCAGCCTCTCTGCCCAGACCCCTGGGAGACACCAGCTGCCAAGTGCTGCTGGGAGAGCCTGCAGCACCTCTGAGCCCCTTTGCTGGTAAGGATGCCAGAAAGCTCCAGAGCTGTGTCAGGAGTAGGCAAAGCCAGCCCAGACGACTGCCTTACAGACCTGTTCCAGTTTCTGGAAGGAGCTGGAGCTGCTGGTTGCCTCCATCTGGAAAGCGAGGACACAGCGGAGCAGGGGTCGTGCCTCGGCCTCACTGAGTGCCTGCAGACCCTCGCTCAGCACCCGTGTCAGCTGCAGAGCCTCCTCTAGGTGCTTCTCTTTGCATCTCTTGGCAGTACTCCTGGAATAGGACATGGATAGTGGTGAGGGTACCGTGGCTCGGTGAGGTTTGTAGTGGGGGAATAGCTCGACTCAGTGGGATCTGGGATTGAGGTGCCCCAGCTTGCGATGCTCCTCTCTCCCAGCTGCACTCAGCATTGCACTGGAGCGGGGACGAAGGGACGGCAGCGAGGGGCGAGCTACATGAAATCCTCAAAGCACAGCGCATGCAAGCCCTTGGTGGGGCAGAACGGCTCGAAAATTCGAAAAACTGCAGCCCTACTGCTGCTGAGCAGGCTGGAAGGGAATGGGGGGCGCGGAGCGTGGCTCGAACCTCTGGCTGGGTATCGATCTCCTCGCACTCCCTCCCTTCTTCCCTCCCGACCCGCGCCCGGGGCTGCACGGGCGCTCCACACCGGGGGTTTCCCAATGCAGCCGCCACCGGGGAGACACCGGGAGCTCCCTCGCCGGGGCTCGCCCTCTTACCCCGCGAAGTGCCGCAGGCAGCGCAGGCAGGAGAGCACTGTGCGGGCGAGGCCCCGAGTGCCGTAGAAGGCGGCGCAGGCCCGCGCCTCCCGCTCGGCGCCCATG
>VXBQ01000064.1:543260-554758 GCA_013400175.1 Phainopepla nitens
GCGCTCTGCCGCCGGCCCCGGCCTGCCCGAGGCTCTGCGCCGCCGGCCCCGAGCTGAGCCGGCACGGCGGTGTCCCAGCGGGGCCTTGCAGCTGTCTCTCTCTTTGTAGAGCTTAGAGAAAATCATCCAGCGAGACTTTTTTCCCGATGTGGAGAAGTTGCGCGCGCAGAAGGACTATCTGGAGGCTGAGGAAAATGGGGACTTGGAGAAAATGAGGCAAATTGCTATCAAGTTTGGTTCTTCCTTGAACAAATCGTCGAGGGACACACCTGCACCTTGTAAGAACTGGCTCTGTGGGGCATGAGGGGTTTGTATCTGATATGGCTGCTCTTCTTTATCTAACTTCGTGCAGGCAATGCTTATGTTAAAGATTCAAGGTTAATGTTGCATGAGAGCTGAGTTTTCCAGTTTGGGCAGTAGCCAGTGTCTGGTGGCTCGTGCTGGATTTCTCTTTGATGGTATCTGGTAACTCCTTGAGGGAAGGGTTTTGGAAAAAGCAAGCTTTTAATAGCCATTCCTTATAGGCATCTTTTGCCAAGTTCCTGCTCCCTAGGGAATGTTACATACTCTCTACTATGAGGAATTCTAAGCTATGTTTTGAATCCTTATTTTAGTTTCTAGTTTTAGGGGTTCTTTTTGCATCTACGGACATTTGATATTTTCATGTGTTAGGGACAGAAGGTGTGGGAAGCTCGTGGTTATCAGAAGTTCCCACAGCAGGTGTCCAGTGTTCTGTTTTATGTTTTCCTTCACTTCCAGTTCAGGTGTTTCTTAAAGCCCAGCCCCTGGCTGAGCTCTTGCAGTGGGGTTTGGGTAAGTGGCTTTCTTGTGACAAAGGGTACCAGGTGCTGTCCCTTGCTCCCCTGCTGCAGGTGCTGGCCCTGGCCTGGGCTCAGCTTGTTCTGCTGCTGCTTTTTTTGGCAAAAGCAGGATGTAGGGTGACAAATAGGGCTGTGGCTCTCCTGGGAATTTCTCCCAGCAGGAGAAGAATGTCTTAGATGAGGCCAAAATCTTGTTTGGAGGTTGAGATAGAATTGAATAGAACATTTTGGAGTTTTTTTCACAAGTTTTTAGTTTAATTGTTGTTCTCTTGATATGCCTTCTGTGACTTGTTTGGTACATGATCCTTAGAGCAAATCCTGTTGTGTGCTCCAGTAGCTGCGTGAACTTTTAAATTTTTTTTTGTGGCAGATGTTACCCCAGCCACGTTTGAAACCCCAGAAGTGCATCCAGGTGGCCTTCCAGTGGGAAATAAATCTAAAGCTGGCGTCAAGACTGCAGAGGAAGGTAGGAGAATTATGTTTCTTTAGCTGAATTCTTCCAAAAATAAACTGTGGGTGAGCGGTTGGCCACTTGTACATTTCAGCTGTAAAATAAATTGCTGTAAATGCCATAAAAGGGGTTATTGAAAGTTGTTTACGTGTGTTCCAAAGCTGATTTGTTACTGCACCACTCTGTGTGGATCTGGGTGTTTGCCCAAGCCTGATGCTAGTTGTTGTGTGTCTGTGGAAGGCTTGCTGCCAGGAAGGTTAAGAGGTAGTCAAGTGCTCTCACAGAAAGGGAGGCATTAACCTTCCTCAGGCTTCTTCCCTTCTCTTGTTAGGAGAAGCAGAAAAAGATGATAAAGATGCTCTTCCCAGCCTGGACACCTTCTTGGCAAAGCACACGAGTGAGGATAATGCTTCCTTTGAGCAGATCATGGAAGTGGCCAAGGAGAAGGAGAAGGTCAAGCACGCCTGGCTGTACAGCGCAGAGGAGGAGTACACCCGGGTAGGGAATTGCCTCAGCTCTGCTCCTCCAGAGGGACACAGCAGGGAAATACCATTTCCCTGTGTTTCTGCTAAGGCTCAGTTTCCTTGTCCTATGACTGCTCTTTGCTTCCTTGTGCAGTCCTGTTTTTTCCCCTTCTGTCACACAAGAACAGTGCTGACTTAGTTGCTGAGGCTTTGTCTCTTCTGAAAGCTTTGAGACCGCAAAGCTCTGCACAGAGTGCAGCTATTGCTGTCCTTGGCAGCCTCTTCCTAAGCAGCAACACCAGGGAGAGCAGCTGAGCACAGTTCCTGTTGTTTGTCCATCAGCCCTTGATTATTTGCAGTTTGATTGTCTGTCTTATTTCAGTTTCTGTTATCAGTAATAAGGCACTCAGCTGCTGAAGCGCAGAACTGCCTGAGCATGGCTGGCTGTGCTACCTGCAGGGGAGTCCAAGAGCTGCTCTCAGCCTGCCTTGTCAGTCTTTAACTGTCAGCAGAGAGAGCTGGCACAGATGTGTCCTTGATGGATGTGGCATGCAGTGCCTTTTAATGAAGTTTGGCACTGACACGTGGGTATTTGCTGCTGTTGTTTTGAGGGAGTGTTATTTTTTTTATCCCAACTATCCCTCCGAGTCTGTTACATGCCTTATGCAGAGTGTTTTAGGGCAGGTGGCTGAGCTTGTGCCTGAGCTCTCCAGGTTGCATCTGTCTGGATAACAGATTGCAGGAGGCTGCTTCAGACTTTTTTTTTTCACCTTTAAATAATTTTTTTTGCCCTTTCAGCGACAAAATGAAAACCTAGCACTTCCTTCAGCTGAGCAGCAAGCTCTGGAGAACGTGAAAGCTGGGCTGGATACATGGGAATACACAGCTCGAAACACCCTCATGTATTACCCAACAGGTGAGGCACTGGTTCTGGGTGGGTTGGTTCCAAACAGTGCTTACAGCTTTTCTGTATGTGACTGAGCAGCTGACAGGTAATGCTGTGCTCTTTATTCTGTAAAGTTGTTTCTAAAAGATGGGATTTTTCCTTTTTTTCCTTGGCCTCTGGTTCCAAAGTTTGATCATGTTCTGTTTGCCATGAAAACTCATCTGTATTATAGAAGTACTTGTTTTCAGCAGCCAGGGTTCTTTCCTGGTCTGTCTTCTTCATGAGCACTTGTCATCTTCATTCATTGTTTGCTTCTGCTCAAAGAATCCTCCTTGTATTTGTTAGTCTGTTTGTTGCTGTAGACAAAAATATATTTTTGCAAATGTACTTTTTTTTTTCCTCTAAGTGTACAATGGATAATTTCTGTAAACCAATGCAATAAAGAGCTCTTTTTTTAAAAGCATTTTGCTTTTCAAGGAGTACCTGACGAGAGTGATGTCTTCAAGAAACCCAGGGAAGTTGTGCATCGAAACACCCGTTTTGTGAAGGACCCTTTCAGCCAAGCTGTGAGCAAATCACAGCTCCAACAAGCTGCAGCCCTCAATGCTCAGGTTGGATAATCTTACTTCTGACTCAAACCTAGTTAGGCTTTGCCCTCTGGTGTGGTTCATCCCCCAGGAGAACTGTGTGTGTGTGCTGGATGCAGCTGACTCACCCTTTCTCCACATGAACGGCATTGTCTTTTTTATTTCAGTACAAACAGGGCAAAGTGGGACCTGACGGGAAAGAGCTGATACCCCAAGAGTCTCCAAAAGTGAACGGGTATGGATTTGTGGCTACCCCCTCTCCTGCCCCAGGTAAGAGGGGTTTCTTATTTCTTTTGCTTTAAGAGGACTATTACTGCACTTACTTTGATGCTCTGTTCAACACTAGGGTGTCATGACAGGGTTAGATGAGGAGATAAAACCTTGTGCTGTGTATGCCAGCTGGATAGAGGGCTAAAATCCTAGTCCAGTATACTAGTAGGAGAAGTCACACTGCACCAGGAGGCTCTGAGCAAATTGCTGTGCCAGTGCTCAGAAATCATCTAGCTGTGGGCTACTTTCATTTAGAACAAACCGACTGATTGGTTTTCTTCGAGTTGAAATGTGGTATCTGAATTTGTAGCCGTTCTGCACCAGCCATGCTGTTTCCCTGTGCTTTTTGTGTTTATGCCAAACACCTGAACACACTGGGGCTTTCCCTCTGGAAAACCTGTAGGTGGCGTTTGGAGCACCGCCTTTCTCCATCGTAAATGCCTTTTCCAAGCCCTGGACAGCGGGATTTCCCAGCCAGAGCCATAGTCAGGCTCTCAGAATCCTTTCTACACCTCTTAGACAAGGTGCAGTCGGTGTTTGGTACAGGCTGCCCCTGAGGTGATTGGAGGATATATTTGGCTATTACGTGTTCCTTGTCTTTTGCCTGTTCTCTTTTAAAGAGTTTCCTGTGTTGAAGGAGTTTTCGTACAGCAGCAGAGGGGAGGACTAGTACTCTAGAAGGAAAAATGAAAGTGTCACTAATCAAAAGCTTAGCAAATGGAAAAATAAAGACTTGGAAAGGATGTTGCTTGGTTGTTGTAGCTGAGAGGGTGACACAGCTTCAGGCAATCCCTTTTAATGTGAGCCACATGTTACTATTCACATTGGCTGTGATTTTTCTCTGCAGTGGAGGGGCTCCTTTGTTGATGAATTTGCTGCATTTCCTAATTTGTTTCTCTTTCTCCCTTTTTTTTTTTGTTGTGTGGTGAATGAATAGTCAAATATCTTGCATGGGCATGACTTATTGAATTTGTTTTTAGGTGTGAATGAGTCGCCTTTTATGACATGGGGTGAAATTGAAAGCACCCCTTTGCGTCTGGAAGGGTCAGAAAGACCATATGTGGACAGAACACCTGGACCAGCTTTCAAGGTATTTCATGTCAGCAAGTCAGCATGACATTTTTTTCTGGGAGGGAAGAACTAAGAAGGAAAAGGCAAGGGAGTAACTAATAGACTACCATGGAGTGTGACACATCTCTGGGTGGTGTTCCCAGTCCTTGAAACTAATAATCTAGTTTGTGCTTGGAGGTAAGCATGGATCCACATGAAATCTTCTTAGTAGAGATACCTGAATACACACTGCTGGCAGGAGAATGAGATTCTGCATTTGGTGGGGGGCCCAGACAGAGAGGCTTTCAGAGAAAGCTGAAGACATGCTCAATTTTTCTGATTTTAGTGTGTGAATAGGTGAAAATTTTAGCATTTCCCTCTGTCTCTGTCTTCTGGCTGTGGCAGCCTGAGGCAGGTGTATCAGTTGAGAGTAGAAAAGACACTCTGGCTTTGCTAATGGCACCTAACCCTGCATGCTACTTGTCTCCTGCTGGTGTCCTTGAATGTGAGCTGTCTGAGACTCTTAGTTTAAGAAAGGTATAATTTGCTCTATGTGCCTCTGTTTTGTCAGACTCCAAAGGCCTTGACTGGTTCTCCTGCTGTTTAGCAATGTCTGTGTATGCCTGAGAGCTGCTTGGCTACAGGCCAGGCAAGACACAGGTGACATTGTTTGTCTAGAAGAAACAGCGGGAGGAAATGCCAGAGGTAATGGCTGCTTCCTTGACTGGACTGGTTTTACAATTTTTTGTTACTTGCTGAGGCAGGTTGAAGGTCTCTGTGTCCTCTTTGGCTTTTATGCAGCAGCAGAGGTGTGGGCTGACCCCTCTTCTCCCTGCAGTAGATCCCTGTACATTGGAATACAGCTTTGAAGGTGCTTTGACTCATTTTTTCAGCACTCTTGAGTGCCTTGGCAAGTGACCTGTGTGATGCATTTACAGATCCTGGAGCCCGGGCGCCGTGAGAGGTTAGGACTTAAGATGGCCAATGAAGTGGCAGCTAAAAACCGAGCAAAGAAGCAGGAGGCTCTTCGAAAAGTGACAGAAAACTTGGCCAGGTGAGACTTCTGTTTTGACAGCAGAACTGGGGGTGGGTATTGTCTGATGAGATGTAAGTCAGCACATGTAGAAAAGGAGGAAGGACACTGGAAGCCGCAAAAGGTAGATTTGGACTGAAAGTTTTTAGAAATTAAAAACTTAATTGCTGAGGGAAAGTGGCTAGTGGCTGTCCCTGACACTCTTTGTCAGCATTACTGCTCTGCCCTACAGCCATCCAGCGATGCCTCTGGATCAGTGTCTTGCCTCATTGCAAAGAGGAGACATGATAAGAGTTGCTTGGGGGGATCACAGGAAGGACAGAATGGGCTCAAAGGAAAAGTCAGGCAGTGCCACTCAGGTTTGGGAGGGATGTAGGAAGTTTTTCTGTCACTTGTTTCTCTAGAGAGACAGGCTGCATTTTCCTGCAGGCAGAATGACTTCTGCAGGCAGTGGGTCTGCTCTGTGGGTGGAACTCATGTAGGGAGGCAATATTGCTTTTCCTGATGGGGCAGATTTTTTTTACTGTAAAATCTCTTAAAACTATTTATTCTGTTTCAGCCTTACTCCAAAAGGACTAAGCCCAGCAATGTCACCAGCTTTGCAAAGACTTGTAAACAGGACTGCAAGTAAATACACCGACAAAGCCCTGCGAGCCAGCTACACTCCCTCCCCAGCCCACACAGGAACTCCTGGTTACAAGACCCCGGCCAGTGGGCCTCAAACCCCCCAGAGCACCCCACAGTCTAGGACAGTATCTCAGACACCAGTATCTCAGGATACAACCTCCATCACGGACAATTTACTGCAGCTTCCCAAAAGAAGAAAGGCATCTGATTTCGTGTGAACATTCCAGTCACCACCAAGGTGATAGTGATCTGGCTGTGCTCAGTGAACTGCGGACTGGTTACTGGGAACTGGGAAAATGGAGATAATTTCTTAAAGATATATTTCTGTTTTTAAGAGAGCCGTGCATTTATGTTCGTTTCTGTACAGCTACGTCTGTTTCTTAAGTGGGGTAAGCCTTTCTAAAAGGCTGAACTGGACTTGGCTCCAGCTTGTCAAGCTTGTTGGAGTTTGTAGTTTGCAGAAGAGAGGACACAACTGTGTGTATAGGGAGGTGTGACACAGAATTTTAGAGAGGTTCTCTAAGTTGAATTTAAACTGATGTAGTTCACAAGTTTGACTAACTTTGTGATCTTGTTAAAACCAGCGTTCCTTAAGAGGACCCCGTTTCCTCCTTCACTCCTTACACTTTGCAGAATGGGATTTGCCTTGCTGCTTTTGCTCAGGCTTTTCTGCTGCAGGGTTTGGGCTTGCCCTGTTCTGCAGCTGGCAGAGGGAAGGGATCAGATTGGTTGTATAGCTGCTCTGTGTGTGACTCCAGAGAGCTGATGATCACAGTGCAGGGGCCAGGGTCAGTCTTGCATTGTCCACCAAGATGACAGTGCCATTTTGAAGGACAGAAGTGGTACTTCTGGTAGCAACACTGGGGCTTTTGTTTGGTGTTTTCCTCCCATTCTTTGAAACTTTTGGCTTTAGTTTTTATAACTGGCCAAAAAAAAAGAAAAGCAATTTTAACTACACATAGCCTGCACTCAGTGCTGTGGTTGCTGCATATGAGCTGACCTTTGTGTGTGGGATGAGCCCTCGTGTGGTGTGATCCAGCCTGGAGAAGCACTGTGCACTCTTTAGGAGGAAGCAGGAGTAGCCAGATGTTTTCACTTCTTCCACTACACCTGAGTACAAGACTCACAAATGTGTGTGTAACACTTGGCAGTGTTGGCATTTGCTATAGTCTGGTGATGTTTTACTGAGGGAACATCCATGGAAAGTCTTACGCAGCAACTTGAGGCATGTCTGCAGCCTTCTCTGAGGTCTGGGGTGTTGGGTGCTTGTTTGTCTTGGTGGAGAGCTTCCTTTTGTGTGGTTTCCTCTGCCTCTTCAAAAACTCGTGTCCCTGACTGTGAAAAACCCTTCCAAGGGACTCAGTTTTTATAGTGCACCTTGTAAAAATAAATTGATCAACATGGCATTGCTAGGAATCATGACTCAAAAATTAGTAATTTTTACCTTTTTAGTCCAGAAATACTTGAAGGCTATGTTTTTTCTTTAAGCAAAAAAATTTTTCTCAGGTACTCATGAATTAATGTAAAAGGAGTGCATTAAGTTTTGATGCTTTCAGAATTGTTCTTTAAGGACTGAACTGACTAAATATGAACCAAGTTCTTAGGTAATTTCAAATACTAATTATTTATTTCATGGTGAAATGCTTGTCTCCATTAAGCATAGGACCTCTCTGTTGGGTACACAGGCAGATGGTCAGATCCTGGCCTGCAGTTTAGGTCACTGAGGAGAGCAGGAGCAAGGAGTGGATGTGGGATTCCTGCCCATTTGTGGGTGCAGAAGCTCCTCAGAGTGTGGGATGCACAGAAAGGCTGAGCAGCATTCGAGGGACTGTGGATGGGGTGTACAGATGGATCAGGAGTGGGATGTGCCATCTCTCTGCCACAGCATTTCATACTGGCTGTGCTCATACCAAGGTGTAGCTGGAATAATAGGGGAATGTGATATCTGAGGGTGGTTAGTTCCACATTGTGCAATTCCTGCTTAAAAGCAGACTGCATTAAATATCCTGTGGATGGTGTTGGTTTTGTGTTTGCCCTCAAGTGAATTAACCTAGACAGCCCCACTAAAACTGCAGTCTTGATTCTGCCACGCTGACGGGCCTTCACATGTTTGTTGGAAATGGAACTTATTTTCAGTTACATGCTGTAAAACTGGATCTGTTGAAAGGGCTGTAGTGCACTTCAGATTGGCTGTTCCTGTAATGCCTGCTGTAATGTCTGTTCTCTGCTTCCTGCTGCAGTTCAGCCCCTGCCATCTGTAATTAGTGAATCAGTAAATTCTTCATTGCCAGATATTTTTGCTGCTAATGCAGTGGCAGATAATGTGCCTTACAGGGCCAAATCCAGTGTGAAAAAACATCTTGGTTCTTGATGACTGGTGATTTTTTTCCTCCCATTTTCAGCAGGTTATTTTTCTTTTGCCGTTGCAGTACATCTGCATTTTCCTACGTGCAAGGCCCAGCACACTTGCTCCCTCAGCCATAATAGGACCTGGAGCTCTGCTGATGCTGCAGAGGTGGCTGGCAGTGAGCAGTGGTGGCCTCAGGCCTGTCCTGGGTGGCCAGGCTGGCTGTGGTGTGTTACTGAATGCTTGGAAGTCATGGTGGACCTATGTCCACATGGTGTGAACACCATCCCGTCCAGAAGCTGTGGGTGCTTGCTGTGTGCAGCCTGGGCCTTGGCTCCTTGCCCCAGGCAGGAAGGAAAATGGGAGACCACAAGAGATTCTTGTTCTTGTAAGTCTAAGCGCTGGGCCCCAAGCTGGTTCTCTGAGCCCTTCACCTTCAGGAGCTTCTCCCTGGCCCAGGGGTAACCTTCTCTGCCGTGGTGCAGGGGCTGCAGCTTTTCACCCATCCAAAAGCAGGTTCCAGTGAGGGAACTGATTATTTAGGTCAAAAGGGAAGCTGTGGTTGGAGATACTTTGTTGTTTTGGAGGATTGGGCTATTTCTCTGCAAAAATAAAGGAAATGGGTCCACTCGCTCAGGGGAGAGGGAAAGGGAGCAATTCTCACTTCCTCATATTTGCACGTGTTGCCTCAATCCCAGCTCGGGGCTGCTGGCCTAACAGCAGCTGGTTACAAGCCCCAGCTCAGGGTCAGGCTAGGGCCAGAGATGAGTTCAGCCACCCTCACCATGAGCCCCTTCCCCCACCTCTCCTGGCCCCAGCAGCTGACCTGGCACAATCTGGGGCAATGGGCACCTCTCACTCTTCACTTTGGTGTTGCTGGGCTGTTCATTGCCCATTTGCTCAGGGGTGCTGAGGGGCTGCTGGGCACATGGGTGTGCTCCAGACCCCTTCTCTTAAGATCTGGGGGTGCTGCAGGACATGGCATGGGGGAAACAAGGCCTGCCTTGCCTTGGGATGAAAGCCAGGATAAGCAGCCTGTGCCCTGCTCTCATGGTGGAGGCATCGTAGGAGATTTATTTATGCATCACCCTGTATGGTGTAATGCCCAAGCCCTGGGGTGGATAAGGATACCCTGGATCAGTCTGGGGTTGGCCTATGAGGCTGTGCTGCAGGAAGCCAGGCTCAGAACAGTCTGTCCCCTCAGCATCCCATGGGAGGAGTAGAGCTGTGGAGTTTGATGCTCACACTTTGTGCTGGAGGATGTCATACTTCTGTTCCCCACAGGCTCTCGGATCATGACAGTATTTGGCAGCACATGAGAGCTGGGAAAGTGGGTTTTGGCCTAAATCTTCAGGCCGTGCCCTGCTGCTTGTGACGCACTCCAGCGGGTCCCCAAGCACGTTCCTGGCCACACAGTGCTCCTGAGGCCCCCAGGGCTCACAGCTCCAAGCTCACGCTTGCTGCTACCCCAGATCCAGGGAGCTCTTGGGAGGCACCAATTTCCCCTCCCATGTTAAATTGCACACTTAGATTTGGAAGAAGCACCTCCCTGGAGCTACTGACCTGAGCACAGCGACAGCTCCTTGGGGGACAGAGGCAGTGAGTGCTCAAGACATCCCACAGTATTCCCTGTTCCCTGCCTGCAGGTTGGCAGCTGACCCGTGGGGCAGTCAGTGGCTGAGGGGGAGCAGGAGCCATGAGAGAGCAGAAGTAGCTGTACATCCATCAGGAAACCCCTTGAGAAAAGTTTGCTGCGGGGTATAGTGAGTAATTGGTATAAACTGGGAAACAGGGAGGGATAAAATTGGGTCAAAATGGTCCTTGTTGGAATTGCAATGTTTTATTTGAGAATTACAAGCTGTAGCAAAAGAATAGAAAATACCTAATTGTAAATATTAAAAATATACAAACATTTCCAAGGCAGCTTCCCAGGTTTTGACTTCAAGTAGGTTATGCTAAAAAGCTGGAATTGCCCGCAGAGGAAAGTGACAGCTCTCTGCTGGCCGTGGGTCAGCCATTGTGTCTGGCCCCTGGCTGAGCCTGTCCTGGTGTTGCCCAAACACCCCCTTATGAGTGGAAACTCCAGATGAATTTGAGAAGTGAGTGTTGGCGCTAAAACTGCGTTTTAATCCCAAATGCCACCAGGGTTGACCTCCATCTGGCACCAGGAGAGCTGTGGCACGGGGCTGCTCTCTCCAGCCAGGGACAGCCACCACCCTCCCCGGCTGACAACACCCAGGGTCAAATTCCTACAGGCACCTGTCACTTGCAGGGCCTCTAACAATGACCCGAGCCACACTATTAGTTTTCTTGATGCATTTCCTCTCTGTCGGGGCCTGGGAACCGGGAACGCAGTTTCCAGGAGCTATGGAAACACCTGCCTGGCTGGCACTGTGGGCTGCTGGCTGTGGGAAGGTCCCAGCCCTGCTGCTGCTTGTTCGTGCCACCCTGCAGACATGAAAACAGGGACTGTCTTATCCTGCTGAGGGCAGCGGGGACCAGAGTAATGAAGAAACAAAAGATGGTCAACTTGGGAGCCTGCTAGGGCTGGGAAAGTCCAGAGCTTTGTGCCTCTACTGCGGGACAAGCAAGGTGGTGGTACTGGGGAGTGCCTGCAGAGGCAGGGAAAGGCCATCGCAAGCAGAGATGGAGGGGACCTGGAACGGCTGTCCCAGGGTGGAGGGGAAGCTGTTTGGGACTGTCCCAGCAGGAAGGGGAAAGGCTGTTCAGGGAGTGATGGATGTGAGCAGGAAAGGACACTCCAGCTGCGAACAGGGAAATGCTGTTCTGGGGGGAAGAGGGGACTGATAGAGGCTGTCCTAGGGAGGTGGAGCGAAAGCAAGCAAGACGATCCTGGGGAGAATGGGGCTTCCATTGTGGTGAGGACTCCAGGGGCTGATAGAGGCCGTCCTGGGGGGACTGTGGTGGCCATCAGTGGCCATCCCGCAGGGGCCAAGGCGCC
>VXBQ01000064.1:563865-603628 GCA_013400175.1 Phainopepla nitens
TTTTTTTTTTTTTTTGTGGGCTTGGGGTTTGTGTTGGTTTTGTTTGGGTTTTTTGTTTGTTTGTTTGTACACCTATAGTTTATTTGGTCGAAGGAAATACAGCCTCTTCCTCTGCTAATTCTTAGTGAAAATTTGTGTATGAACAAATACTGATCCAGACTAACTTGGTAGGATGTATTAATCTTGAGAATATAGGAAGAGGAGAGGAACTATCTCACATGCCTAGTTTTTTTGGGAGTAGTTCTGGGTGGGCAGCTACCAGGTAATAGCTTTAGATCTAGAAGTACTTTGAGCTGTGGTGCCCAGGTAGTTGAAGAATTTGTGGTGTGTGGGGGATAATCCACCTGCCCATACGTGGTGTATGGATTGTGGGGAGAAAGCACTGTTGTTGACGGTGCCCTTTACTGGACACAGTTGATGACTTGCTGAGGATATCACTGCTGATGTTGTTCATAATGGCCTTTTTCTCTGTTGCTTCATTTCTTGGGAGGATTAGTATGTTGTGTGTGTGGCTGTATTTGAATTCTGTGTGAGGAACAGTGCTGTTTACCTAGCACTATTTCCTGTGAGCATGTTTGATAAGCCGTGGGGCTTAATGAAACCTGGACTCCAGTGGGCCTGTCTGTCCCTGTACCTCCTCTGCTGTAGTGCCCTTGCCTGACACTGATTTAATAAGGCCATATCTTGCCTGTGTCCCTCTGTCTGTCCACAATACGTCCCCTGGCATGAAAAAGCTGAGTCCTGCAAAGTCTCTTGCAAAGTTCACTTACCCCAGCTGACCACTTCCCTCTGCTGCCAGCTGGGAAACCGCTCCCCGGTGGTGACAGTGTGGCACCCGGGTGTGCTGGCACCTGCTGAACAGTGCAAGCCATGTGGGGCTTCCTGCCCTCTGAAGCTCAAGAAGGTCGTGTTTTCCTTCCCTTGTGCAAGCTTTGGAAAGGCATATGCTGTCTTTTCCTGGTCTTGACTTTTCTCAAGCTTGCTTGAAATTTAGTGAATTTGTGAGGTATGATTGGCCCTTTCACTGATCAGCTTTCTTTAGGGAAAGGGTTAAAAATTTGGGGCCGCACAGGTTTAAGTCACTTGTCTCTGTTGTACTGAAACACTGAAATCCTGCCTAGGCTTTCAGGCTGTACAAAACACTCAAAGTCCTGAACAAGGTTGTTAGTATATAGAAAGAGTAGGCTTTAATTTTGAGCCGTATTATTAGAGGCTTCTCGACTACCAATGGCTTTGCTTTTGTTTGTACTGACTGCTCTTTGTGCCTGTGCTGTATTTTGCTTTTCCCTTCTGCCTCTTTACTTATTATCATAATATAACAGTTTCTTAGGGGGGAAGAAGTGCAAGACTGTTGCCTGGCCTGGCATTCTCACTATGAAAATAAACTGATTTTCAGTCTGGAATGATGCATTGCCTAATTCACAGTATTCTTTCAGCTTAGTTCAAGTAGCAAGTTTTGTTTTCTCTTTGGTTTTAGCAGTGCTGGAGAATTGGGAAATATATTTTTTTCTGCTTCAGTCTTAGAAATAAGTGCCCACTTTGATGAAGCTCAAAGTCTGTATTTTCTAAGCCTTAAAAAATTATAGCCAGGATTCCCATTCAAGAAGCTCTGATGTTGTTGCTTTGGCTTAATGCCGTGTCTCTTGCCTGCCTTTGCTTTTTTATTTTTTGTAGTTATTTTGATTTCTGTTTCTCTTTTCGTTTCTCTTTTCCATCCTTCCTGGCCTTGAGTTTGCCCTCCAGACAAAGAGCAGACAATGAATTGCAGTGAATGACATTTGTGAGCAAGGAAAAACTGGGTCAGTTCCAAGCTCGTGCAGGGTGTAGGTATAATAAATATAGAATCATAGGATCATTTCACTTGGAAAAGACCTCTGAGACTATCTAGTCCAACCATTAACCCAGCACTGGCAAGTCCACCAGTAAAAGATGTCCCAAAGTGCCACATCTACACCTCTTTTACATACCTCTAGGGATCGTGACTCCCATTTCTCTGGGCAGCCTGTTCCAGTGCTTGACAGGCCTCTTTGTGAAGAAATTTTTCCTAATGTCCAATCTAAATCACCTCTGATGCAATTTAAGGCAAATTCCTCTTGTCCTGCTGCTTGTTACTGGGGAGAAGAGGCTGACCCCCACCTTGCTACCACCTGCTTCCAGACAGTTCAGAGGGTGGTAAGGTCTCCCCTGGGCCCCGCTTTCTGGAAGGTTTTTTACTGAGTGAAGAGTATGCCCTCTGAGCCATGAACCATGAGCAGCCAGTTTATCCAGGAGAAGGCTGTGGCAAGTGTAGTCAAAGATTTACTAAAATCTACCAGGTAAATGACATCCACAGCCTTTCCCTGGACCACTAAGTGGGTCACCTTGTCCTAGGAAGAGATCAGGTTAGTCAAGCAGGACCTGCCTTTCATAAACCCACGCTGGCTGGGCCGGATCACCTGTGCTGTGCGTGCCATTCGTGAGGGATGATCTGCTCCATAACCTTCCCTGGCACTGAGGTCAGACTGACTCGCCTGAAGTTCCCCAGATCCACCTTATGACCCTTAGAGCAGCTGGCTGTCATACTTGCTGATTTCCAGTCAGCTGGGACCAACTGAGTTAGCCAGGACTGCTGGTAAATGATAGAAAGTGGCTCACTGAGCGCTCCCACCGGCTCCCTCAGTATCCTTGGGTGGATCCCATCCAGCCCCCCATGCACCTGTGTGTGTCTAAGTGGCCAGAGCAGGTCACTTAACATCTCCCCTTGGATTATGGGAGCTTCATTCTGCTCCCTGTGCCTGCCTTCCACCTCTGGGGAATGGGTACCTGGAGAACGAATATGAGGGAGTGAGGAGGAGACTGCTACTATTCCTTACAGTGCTGTAAAATCTTTTGATGGATGTTGAGGTGATCTAGCATAACTTACTATGACAGAACACTGAGTAATACTGAATGTTGATGAGTGTTATTCATTAAGGATTTACAGTTTTCAGCTGGAATGCTGTCACAATTTTAATTACTTCATGCTGAGGTCATGCAGAAAATGCCAGTGCCTCTAAGATGTATTATTTATTATTTTTGGAACTGATGCATTCCTATTAAATGGGATTATAACTTCAGAATCTCTGATTTTCAGGAGCTGGAATTAGATTTGAGAATAGGTGTGGGCTGTGTTTTGGCTATGAGAATATCACGTGGCCTTTTCTATCCCCCCCAGGTTCTGTACTGTTAGGTGCTGTTGTGCTTTTATACTCTCTTGCACATACTCAGGCCATGATGAACCAAAGCTACATGATCTAAGGGTACTTCCTAAGCATGTTTTCAGTATCATGGGTGAATGGCCAGGCATTTTATCTTCTGTGGAATTGGACATGAAAATGGAATGCTCTGTTTCTCTAGCTTTTATTTCTTCTGAAAGTTTTTAATTTTAATTCTTCTATAGGCTTTTAATTTGAAGAACAGTAAATAGAACCAATTTTATTGAGAAAGTGATAAGCTGTCTATGAAATGGATAACTGGTGGTGACACATGAGCTTCACAAATAGTTTTTTTTCTCTGGAAAAAGTTGGTGTTATAGTCTGCTTTCCTCCTACTGTGACTTTGTTATCAAGTACTGTATTTATTTATTTTGCTACACTGAATGCAGCAGTGGGTGGTATAATGATAAACTCAAAAATACGTAGTGGACATCAGATTCACCAAGTGACACAAAGACCTGCTGGGAAATGAATGGTTGGTGAAAACCTCTCTGGGATCTCGAGCTGACAGAAACACCATTTATGTTTGGCTTCTCTTCCCTGAGAGCAGAGCCCTTTTGTGGGATTGGGGGTATCTCAAAGACAGGTTAAAACCAAGAAAACCTGATGAAGACTGAGTCAGAGCATCCTCAGGTGCAGTTTGTAGTGAGCTCTGTCCCTGAGGGCTGTTCAGCAACTGCTGCTGGCCACTGCAAGCAGAGGCGGGGCAGGACGGCCCTGCTCCTTACAGGCTGGCAGATTTTCAGCAGTTTTGTGAGAGATACACTGTACCTGCTCCAGTGAACTTCACTTGTGGACTTGGGAGACATCCAAGTTAGGGAAACTGCTTTTTAAGTACAGAGCATTACCTTAAGGACAGTTTTCCCATGTATCTGCTGAGGACTACATTATGATAACCACTGTTGTGTTGGAAGTATTAAGAGTACTTTAAAGTTTATGTTACTGCAGTAAATAGCAGTCCAGAGCAATACTGATTGTGTTATGCTTCCTCTTGAGCATAAACATTAGATACAGAGCTGTGTGTGTTTGTTTGATGGCGGTGGGTGTGGTGTTCCTTCTGTTGTTTTGTTTCTGGTGCTTGTTTGCAGGCATTTGGTGAGCACTGGTGTTCAGCAGAACCTCCAGGAGTGAAGGCTTAGGGGGCTGGGCTTCTTGCTGGCAGGGACTGGGATCTGATCATACTCATGCAGTGTAGCAGGTTATATAGAAATGCAGGTTACATAGAAACAGTGATTTAAGAAAAAAATAATTTTCAGTTTTAGTAAACTTATTCCTAAATGTGTTAAAATATGAAAGGATAGTGCAGCATGTAGGTACAGGTCTTAAGTATGTAGGTTGAGTATTATAAAACATAAGAAAGACCTGTTGGACAAGTTAAAATCTGAATAGGAAGAGTTACTGGTCTAAGCACTTGTAGTTAGAGTTTTTGTTAATGCTTAATCAGCTTTTGGTGACTGTAATTGCCTCTTGACATCTGAACAGAATATTCCCTTACAGGTTGGTTCATCTAGTCTGGGACAATGAGTGACTTACACTGAGAAAGGAGGAAGTATTTTTGTCTTTTGTTTTCCTTTGGTCTGTAAATAAAAATGATGCCAGAGGATCTACCATGTCTAACCTTGAGAAATGTGATCAAAATGAGCAAAATAAATTTGATGTATGCACAAACCTGCCATTGTTCATTAAAAGCTTACAAATAAAACCAAACCATGTACTTCAAGCTTATCTCTTCCACTACATTAATTTCAGAGTAATAGCTTATAATTGAAATAACATGACATGCTGGGTGTATGTTTAATCAAATCTCAGTTTCCATACAAATGAAGCTTAGAAGACAAGAACAATTAGTGTAGCAAATAAAAATGACATTTCTCTGTTTTAAAAACTGAAATAGATTCAAATCTATACTTGCTGTGTAAACCCTAACATCTAGTGCATCTGTAGTCTTAGCTACTAAAAGACTATCTTAATGTATCAGACTTTACTAACTGGTGAATGCTTTAATAAAGAAAAGTTCAGTAACTGCAGACAGAAGAACCCAAACTTTCATAATCAGTGATTGTAATCACTGAGTTTAATTTCTGTATCAAAGCACTTTGCTGAATTGAGACTTATATTTTGGAGGCTTTAGTTTCAGCCTCTGGTTCCTCATCTGTACCTCTGAATTTGTGAATTGCTGCGATACCAAGGTTTTTGTTGGAGGTTTATATGTTAGAGCTAGAACACAGGTGAGGGGAATGTTCTGTTTGTCAGGGATACATTTCTGCTTTAGGATCTGGTGCTTCTTTTTCCACAGGTTTCTGTAGTGTTAATCTCTGGTGTCTTCAATATATAAGGTTGAAATTTAGATTTTGAGAACTTTGTGTTCACCTAATGCTTTAGAGTAGATGTTTATTACATGTGTCTGAGATAAAGCCTCCATCATTTTTATTGGATGTAGCATTACTTCCAGCTGAATTTCTCTTGTATCTCTGCGTTCAATTGAAGGAGGATAGATAATCCTGGTGAAACAGTATCAAAGTGTTCCCATTTGCCCTGCAGCTTATCTTTGCAGGAAGTGTTTACAGCAGCTGGTCTTTGCCCATTGCTGTGAGCTGTTTCCTCCCCTGCCGCTTCTCTCAGCCCAGTGGTGTGACCTGGTACCAGCCTTTCAGAGCTTCCACCCTGGTCCTCACTTGAGGCATTTCTGATGCCATGGAGGTGAAGATCCCAACTGTTTAAATATTTTCTGTTGAAACAAATATTTTAAATGATAGACACATTAGTAGATGTTCTGTCTTTGGTGGCAGACAACTATTGGGATGCCCCAATTCCACATTAATGGATACTGGATTTGTACAGCCCTATTTCTGCTGAATTAGCTGGAGCATACAATCTTTCTGGTTGCAAGGGAACCAGCTAAAGCTGATCTGACTTGATGTGCACAGACAGTAGCTAATTTCATCTAAAGCTTGCTGTTTCAAAGCCAACTGATCACATTCATTTAGGAAACTGAACCAGCAAGGTGAACTTGTTTTGAATCAACACTTTGTCTCATGTGTCTGTTACAGCCTTGCTTTGGTATTGGAAGCTATAAAATGAGATGTGCTGTGTTGAAAAAGTAGTTTTACATAGTGGATATGGATCCTCCCTACCTTTCTTTAAAATAAAATTTTAACATTGTTTGGATAAACATTTATCCCTTACATCTTGCATAAAAAGGGGGAAGATTAAGAAAAAATTAGTTGGGGTTTAGATGTGAGCAGGAGGTGTCTTAGTCCAAATAAACCTCAAAAGCCTTAAAAAATGATGCAGAAAATACAGGTTTCAGGTAGTGTAATGCTCAGGGCAGCTCATTGACCAGTGTGCATCTGCTGCAGGAAGGATGCACTGCAGCTTCTCAGCACTTGGGCTCCAGGAGGAAAATGCTCTCAATTACACAGAGGGAGTGCCTGAGGCTGTTAAACCTGAATGGGCTTCCTGGATCATTTTATAGTGGCCAAAATCTGTTTGTTTTGTGAAACACTTGAAGCTGGCTGGAAATTAGAGGGAGCACGTGTGCATGTTTTATTCATCTATCATGAAGTCCTTCCTGTGGATAATGCTTCTTGTAAATTTTTTTTTTTTTTGAGTACTTAGCAGAAAATCAGGAAATTATTCTGTTGTAGAGAAAATTCTAAAAAGCTAGTTGACCCCTGTATTGAAATACACAATGATGTCTGTGAAACACCTGGCATTCAACATGCAGTGGGCAAAATCTTCAGAACAAGTGCTCTCTGTGAGCGTGTAAGCAACCACCTTGAAAGATTAGTTTTTTCCTGTATGAAACCTCAGTTTTTCTGTTAGTCAAAAATCTTGTTGGTTTTGCTGCTGGTTAACTTAGAAAAATACGTGACAGCTAAAGCAGGTGAAGGCCTCTTGTTTGTATGACACTGTTTAAATTGATTTATAATCTTGTCATTTGAGGTTTGATGTAGTAAATTTCCAACTATTTTGTAAGTTTTCTTTTAAATTTCAAATTGCAAGTTCACAACTAGCCTTGGTAAGACTTCTTTCAGACGAGTGACTTGTGGACAGGTTTTATCATCTAATTATATGTCCCAGCAAGTTGGTAATGGGTTTTTTTTGGCCTTCACTTGACAGTAAGTTTTACCTTCGGTTATATATTTAACTCGTAGAATTGATGGTCTGAATCCGATTTCAGTTTTTTTCCTCTTTCTATATCATGTCAAGGAATTTCTTGTTTTCTGTATCCAGTTTATAGTAGAGAAACAGGTGAAGTGTTACCAGGGAACACACTGTTGTTACTTAATATTTCTGACAGACATTATTTCAGGTACAGGTGTGCTGGTGGACGAGCAGGTTGCTTGGGGTCTAGGAAATAAACACAATGTCATCATGAAAGCCTAGAACCAGCAGTCAGGTCAGCTGGCTTCCTACAGGTTCAAATTTGAGCACAGAAGTTTGCCTTCGGCAAACTCTTGAATTTTTCTGTACTTCTTTGTAACCGTGGCAGGAGGATGCACTGGTTGGTAAGATTGTTGAGGGTTAATATTGTAAAAGTGCTTTGAGATAGTGAAATGAAGAGACTATCATGACACCTCACTGCTTCAAGTGTTTTCATGTTCTCACACTGCCTGAACTTTGTGATGTTTTCTATGTTTATACTCTGTATAGTGCAAAAACTACAATTGCTGCCATTTTCAGTGTTTTAGTTGTCTCCTTTCTTCCCAGCAAAGACAGATGAATTTAATTGCTCTGCAATAAGATTTCAGTGTACTAAATTTCATCCTGTAGCATAGCAATCTGATCCTTGAAAGAAAAAGAAGCCTTTTATGTTAGAATTGCACATGTGAATCATACTACTGCTGATGTTACTCATCACATCGTACGTGAGCACTGGCGGAGGTCGCAGTTCCACGTTTTCACTTCGAAGCAATTGTTGATGCCCTTGGCTTAATGTTGTCTTGTGCTTCTGCTCCAACAGCTGCTTGCTCTTAGCTGAACTTGTGCCATTATGTATTTACTAATGATTTTGAAAATATGAAATGTTTCTGCATTTAACAGCTGGTGGAAAGTATGGTTTTAGTGCTGTCAGGAGGTAATAGTTTAAGGTACTTTCTTCATCCTTTCTTGCTGTAAAATACCATCAGCAGCTGTGAACTGTGAGAGATATCTGGCTTTAAGGACAGAAATAGACTGATATTTTTTAAATCTTTGCTATTCTTCAAAAGAACTGAAAATATATGGGTGAAGAAACAGTTTGTATTTACCACACTCCTGGAAAGTACAAAGTCTGACCATGTGTTAAGTAATTTCCTGCATTCCAGGAAAGATGGATGGTCACATGGATGGATGGATGTTGTACTGTTCAGTACTGCTCATACATCTTGCTGACTCGTGTCCTGCTGCTGGCAGTATGACTTTTCCTTTTCTGTGGTTGAGATGGGCTTTAGATGATTTCATTTATCTGCTGTTTTAACTTAAAAATAGATTACTGATGTGAAATGTTTCACAGGGTTCTGGAGACCAGCACATACTCTGTGCATCCTTGCCTCTCCCAAATATCTCCATTCCTTAACTAGGTATCTTACAGCTTTGTTATAAACTTCCATCTATTTTTATGTCTGTGTCTTTACTGCTGATGGCTCTGGGTTGGACGGCTCAGGAGGACTTATTGACAGAGATTTTAATTTCACAGTATTTCTTTGTGTCACATTTCCCCCCTCCACAGCAGAATTGCATAGCAGCTCATGTTCCTTGGTCTGAAATAATTAGTGCATCTGACAGCATGATCTCCATTGGGAACAATGGTACAGCTGTTCTGAAAGATGTTTTAACAGAAATGTTTTGTACTCTTCCATGTATCCACATTCTTCAGAGAGGAGTGTCTCTAACACAGGAAGTCATGACATTACAGCATGTAGCTGGCATTTTTTTAATGCCCATAATACTGAGATGGAGTCATCCTTTTATCTGAACCAGTCATATGTAATTGTACATAAAATAGTAATAACATGTATGAAACTGCAGGCAGACAAAAGCGTTTGTGACTGTTTTTTCCCATGTGCAGGTTTGCATTCCTGGTGGATGCTGCCTCTGAAGCCAGAAGGCTGCAGAATAATTTGTTCACAGGATGTATGTGTCAATTCCATTGAACTCAAGCAGTAAAAGAAAAGATCGAGTTTATTTTAAAGTATTGAATTTTGTCATAACTACAGGTGGATGCAGTGGAAGCCTGGAGCTGGGCTGAGAATAGTCTTTGATGTGTTAAAAGATCTACCACAGGCCTCGGTGTAAATGCTGTACTTGAAACTGTAGTAGCAAGACTTTCTAAGGAACCTCCCACTGCGTCCTGACCTTGTGCAAAAGTGGTGAAAGAAACTGCAGTGATTTACCAAGTGGTGCTTTTCTGTGGGCTTGAAATCTGAATCCTTCTAATTTCAGTTTGAGGTTTTGTATTTGTTTGATTTGGTGGTTTGTGTGTTGTTGGGTTTATTCCTCTAAGTTAGAAGGAGATTTAATTAACTCATAGAGATTAGATTAGAAATTATTTAGCTTAAAGATAGATTTTAAATTTTCTCTCTTGCTATATTGGGTAAGTGAAGCTTTTCCTTCATTTTTTACTACCCCCTGGTCCCTAACTGTTTTATTCCCCTTTCCTTCTTCAGGTTAAATAAATTATTTCAGATTTTGTTCTGAGGGGGAAGTCATTATGAGTAGTAATTTTTTTTTCCATTTCCCCTGTGCTCATTCTCTTAGCTGTTTGGGCTGAGTAAAGCTCTAAATGGGTGAGAACACTTTTGTGCTGTCAGGTCTGTTGTTGCCATCAGTAGTCTGGCAGGTCCTTGTGAGTTCTTAGCGTCTTGTGACCTGAATGTTTGCTCTGAGTAGGTGGTTGCTAAGAGGATGTGCCTGCTTTTATTTTTCTAGAAGAGCAGGTCTGTGCTTTATAGAGGAAGCAGCAGTAGGACTGGATTTTAGTCTACCATTGAATTAGAAGCCTGTTATCAATACGTTATACCAATTACTAGGTGTATGTGTACAGCTTTTATTGTGAGTGCCTGATGACTGGGTTTATTACATCCAGTCATGTTGTTTGAACCCTTAAATGTGACCTCTGTCTTGATTTAGCTTAGACATGTGTTGCAAGAAGTAACAACTGCAATTGCAGTCTGCTCTTACCTTGTAAACTGGATGAGAAAATGCATACCTGTTTTTAAATGCTCTTTTGGTGGTTTCCTTCTGCAAGACAGTTGCCTATTGGATCCATTCAAAATCAATATGTTTTACATACAAACATTTTCTTTTTCTGTTTAAAAAGATGCTCCTTCTCTAAACATAAATTACCTGAGATAAGTGCAGTTCACTGAGAGGAAAATGTGCTAAATTGCTCAAAACCAATGTTTGGAACATTGACAACCACTGTCTAGAAGAAAGATGGACAGTGATGGTCAGGTGCAAAAGTGAGCCTGTGGATGGTGTTGGCACTGGCAGCCTGGCTGTGAGCAAGTTTAGAATTGTTCACTTTTGTAGACAGGCCCTTTTTCTTCCCTGAAGAATGTTTTGAGGGACATAAAATGAAGCTGAGTTACTAGATTCTGGCATTTGATAGATGGAATTGGAAAAAAAAAAAGTTTTGATAAGTTGTACTTTTTATAATGCTAATTAGGTGTGACAGTGTGATGATGGCAAGTAGGCAGTGAACTCACAGAAGCAGGAGCTACATGTTTGCAGATATTGACAGTTTCTAGTAAAGGATGTGTTCACATGGAGAAATTCTGCAAAACAGCTGAAGCTAGAAAGTGAAAACAGGTTCATGGATATACATATTGTTTTACAAGTAGTTCTGTGAAATGTCTCTTAATCAGGGCGGACATTTGTGCAGGTCTAGTGGGTTCTGGCATACACAGTGATTAGAATGGAAATAGGATTCTGAGGCTGTTGAATAATGTAGTGCTTAACTATCGAAACATATTTTTGTTAAACTTCAGCTCTGGGAAAGTTGAACAAGCACTCCTCAGTGCCCCACAGGAAGTAAATGGGTAATGCTGTGCTAATAGCTGCTCACAGACTGTCTTTATCAGGAAGGTTTTACCATGGGTATCTTGAGAGAATTATTTCCCATACCCTCCTGTCTGTTAAAACAACAAACATGCAGTTTAGGACATGAAGTGATCTGAACTGAAGGAGTTTTTAACAGGCTGAGTTAACCACAGATTTATGCTTCCCGAGCATCGGTTACGCTTCAGTGATCCATGATATGACAAATGATTAATATATGTATAAATCTGGAAGAATAGATAACATTTCAAACAAAGCACCATTTTTTTTCTTTCCCAGAGCTGCGCTGCACCCCAGGGCAGTTTGCCTGTCGGAGTGGTACCATTCAGTGCATCCCTTCAAACTGGCAGTGTGATGGGTGGCCCACCTGCGAGGATGAGAGCGATGAAGTTGACTGTCCAGGTAAGTAAGTTCAAGAGAGCGCTCAGCCCTGAGCCAGCTTACTTTGCAGCAGTACTTTGACTCTTTCAGGTTGGTTGGTTATTTTTATTTGAAACTGGTGATTGTTTGGTAGAACTGTACCCATTATTAACAAAGACTGAGTTGGCTTCTCTTCATTTTGAGCAGCTAATGCCACAGTTTTTTGCTTGTCTGAATGATCCTTCCATTCTGATGGTCAGAGCAGGTATCCTGAAGATGAGGAGAGTTTGTGGTCAAAAAAGAGACTTTCCTGACAAGGAAAAAATATTGCAATTAAACTGAAATGACACATAAGCCTGTGGTTAAATTTGAAACTACTGGTTTGGTTGTGTATCGCTCAGATGGTGCTGGGTAACATTGCTGGACGCGGGTAGAGAGCTTGTTTTATTGCTTCTTGTTCTGATTATGCTTCTTGTGCCTAAGTGGAGAACTTTGTTCTGCCAGACAAGCTGGTGTATTTGCACTTTAAAAGCTCCTGTGACCATATGCTTTGCGGAGCCTGTCACCAGCAGTGGACCTCTGCTAAAGCTACTGGGTACTGAGCTGTGCTTAAAAACAAGCGAAGAAATGTTGTGACTGTACAATCACAATTTTGAACATTTTCAGTTGTTCTTGAAAAACATGCTAGTGCAGCTCTTTTTGTGTATCTTAAAAATGAGGTGACCTGTAATTTTTTTTCTGTTAAGAACAATGAGACAGGTATCTGTCCGCTTTCAAGCACGAATTCAACTGTGGCACAATTCAAAACTTTTTATCTTTACAGCGTGACTGAATTACGTTATAAAACTGTTTTAAGGAGTTCTTTGCCAGTGAACAACTTAATTTTCTTGGCAGAGAATCACATGAACTCTGTGGCAATGCCATAACAGCATTCAGTCTGTCACCATTCTGTGTTCTCAGCTATTTTAGAGAGGTGCTACAAAATAGTAACATTGATGTTTTACAGCAACAAACTCTTTTAAAGATTCATATTATCTAAAGGAATTAGAGAAATAAATCTAACACTCAAATTTTGAAACTGTGCTAGAGTTAGCCATCTCCCCAGTGTATTCTATGGACAAATAATTAAAAGAATGTCAGTGCTCTTCTAAGAAAAGTTTTTGTTAGTTTGTGTGTGTGAATGTGCAGTAAAGGGGAAAAACAGTAGTTTCTTCTGACACTGAAAATTAAGCTGTGCCATTGATAGTCTATTTAAGGATATTCTTTACAATGTGGATGTCCTAAAGAAAATTTCTTTTACAGCTATGCTGTTACTCTTCCTTTTTAGCTAACTTTGGCCAAATGTGAAAAAGCTATGGACCTGATAAAATTCTGGAGTATAATGGAATTCAGTGGCTAGAGGATGGCAGAGTCGTGTTAATATTTGGATTTACTCTAAAAGCACTGAAGACTTTGCTTGTGGGAACATTTGAACTTCCACATTAGTAGAAAACTATTTTTATCTTCTATTCCTGATGTATTAGTCAGCAACTTAAGTTGTTGCCTGGAGTATGCACCAGGATGGTGTTGACTAAGGACTGGAGTTCCAAAGAATGTCTGATATATGGATAGGAGGAGGATTTTATGGGGGTAACATTTCTCAGTACATAGGCTCTGGGGTTGTGTTTGGGGTGTAGGCCTCACTGGACTGTCTAGCCTGACATGAGAAGAACTTGAAGGTTAAAGAAATGAAATGTGGGAGAGACTTGATTCACCACCATGTCTGTGTGCGGGAAGAGAAGAATAACATCTGTAAATACCAGAGGGGAAAATGCTGGACACCAGAGAGAAAGAAAGTATTCCACTTGATGAAAGGAGTAATTAGATAAGTAATTGGTGAAAAGGCTGTGCTCAGTAAAACAGCCAGAAAGCAGGTGTGGTGTTTGTGAAAGAACTGAGATGTTTGCACAGTAATGAGAGGAGTGCAGCCAGCAAACCAGAGGAACAAGAACTACTGGCGTAGGATGTAAAAACTATTATACCTGTAAAAAAAACTTGGTGGGATTGTGTCGTGATCTGCAATGGGTATTGAAGGACAGGTGTTACTAAGAGCTGTCAAGAATAAGGAGAGGTTGGTATGCATGGGAGTGCTGTGCTGGAGCATATAGAGGAGTAGCATCCATGAAAGTAAACCTGGTGGCAGAATCAGCTTGGAAGAGCACAGGATGCTTGTGTTGAGGAGAGCAATACATGCCTGACCAGTCACAGGAGAGACTGTCTTGGGACACTGATTGGGGAGCTAATGCTGCTAATAATAGAAACATAGTCATACTCAGGAGTGGCAACTTTCTTCTTTTGCCACTGAATTAACAAGAAATGATGCAGCTTTAAATTTAGAAAATACTTTTGGATTAGATGAGCAGTGTGATGATTCAACTAAATGTAAATACTTAAATTAAAAAGTTCTTCCCTTCAATAAAGGCAGGCTGAACACTAGAAGAGCTAGTTAGTGAAGCCACCTGGACTTGTGAAACTTGGAGAATTACAGTACCTTTAAATTAAAAGGCATGAAAACTCTCTGAAGCATGAAAAGAAAGCATGCAAGCAAGGGCCCTGAATCTAGTAGGGAAGCTTGTTAATCTTCAGCCTTCGAGCCACTAATGGCACACTCCAACATGACCAACTCAGAAGAGATCAGTGGCAGTGAATTAGGGTTTTGTGGTGGTGATAAAAGTGTGTTTCAGTGACTACTTAGTCATGTTGGTGTTTTGAAAGGTTTATTACAAAGCCACTGTAAATTGTTTGCCACTGTTGGTTCACCTTTTTTAGGCCTAATTTCACTTGTGTTAGTAACAAAGGTCCTATTAAAAGAAGAGGATCCATAATTAATAAATTAGTTTGGTAATCATGTATTGGCTGAAGTTCAAGAAACATTCCAAATTGTAAGACTTTTTTTTAAAATTCTGACATCTTTTTCAGAACACAATTAAGTAAGACATTCAATTCATTAACAATCCGAATAAGTGTGTGAGATGTCTATTTTTTTTGCTAAATTTCTCTGAAGATTGTCATTATAGCTATTTTTATTCTTACTGTTTCTTATCACAATGACTATTTTCCTTTAAAACATGGAATTCCTTTCAGCCCCAAATTTGCCATCTGCAAAGTACTGTTCCCCCTGCCCTTCCCACTAGGCAGCCATGTGTCAGTGGAATCTGCAGCAGTGATTACCCTCAGTTCATCTCTCTGACAGACTAAAACCAGTGGCTGCTTGCTCTTGTGAGCAATACTAAAAATTGCTGGGAGGGTTTATTATGTAGCATGTGCCTGTGACTCGCTTCTACTTAAGCAGTGCAGCTTCAAAAAATTCGTGGACTATTCCATGTCAACAAGAATTGATCCTAAAAATAGTTCATCCCAAAGTGGTGCATTCTCTGAAATGGGTGAAACAGGCATTAATTTCTTAAACAAAGACTTTTACAAATGGGAATTTATTATTTCTGATTGCTTTCTCTCATGTTTCTAGACAAGCAATCAAAGCAGAAACATAACTTTTTCACCTTTATAAAAGTTCTGTATTTAAACCTGTAACAGGGAAGGGATCTGCAGTTTACCTTTTACTGCTTATTGGATTTCCAGCTTTGCTTCTACCAGAATATCAGATCAGCTTCTGCAGATATCCTACCTTCTTTGCAGGCCTTCTGGTGTAACTCATTTTCAGGAGGCCGAGCAGAGCAGGATTTAGCATAGCTCTGGCTGTGTTTTCCTCCCAAATTGCAGGCTTGATGTTTTTTTCTGTTGCCTATGAATGAAAATGGATGTCTTAAACGCAAGTGCCCTTCATAAATCCTGTCCATATCAGTTTTACATCTTTCCCTTCTGATGAAGCAGCAGCTGCAGCAACCTGTTTTGAAGTGATCAGAAACAGCTTTGTGTTTTGTTTCACCAAGGATATTTTGTATGGTTGAAGTGACTCTTGACATTTGTGCACTTTTTAGTACATCTCCTTTTTAAAAGCTAGGTATTAATGATAAAAACTTCAGAGGGTTTCCACACCTTTCCTGAGCCCTTGCTGAACTCTATTTTTTATTACCCTACCTTGTGGTGTTTAAATTTAAAGCTGTTTTCTGCCAGTCCATTACCTTGAATAGCACTCAGCACAGCAGGATGCTGTTCTTACTTGGCATTGATGTCCTAGCACAATACAGTTGATAACACAGAGCGTGGAGCTGCTTGATCTGAGGAGAATCACTCCTCTCTAGGAGCTTCTGAACTAAATTTCCAAATACTGAGGCACAAAACTGGACTTAATCTTGAAATTCTCTCACCTCTCAAATTACCAGATGGAATTAGAAGCTTTCAGTAGGTAATATGCTGGACAGAAAATTTGAATCTTAGGGAACAAAGCAGCTTTTAAGTAAATTTTGAGAATCTGTGTGTTTAAACAGGAGCAACTCAAATCTTGGAACTAATAAGATACGACAAGACCTGATTGCTTCGCAGGCAGTTTAATTTTGACATAATTTGACATAGTACATCCATCTGTATGAAGAGTTTTGCTTGAGTGACTTGACATCTGTGACAGAAGTTTTCCAAAAGGTAGAAGGAGCCATCACCATGGTGAGCTTCCATTCTGAATTGGTAGCTTCAAGTTTTAAACAGCTGAAAATAGCCATAGAATCACCACTGTTAGACGACTTTCTCTTGATATATAGCCCTATACTTAGACTATAATTGTGCTGGAGTGAATTAGATAGCAACTGTAAATTGGAAGGAGCTGGATGAATACTAATCGTGACCTGATCCATTGGGAAACAGATTGGAGGATGCTTGTGTTCACCACACTAGTATTCAAAGGGTGAAAAAAAATAGTGCCCCATGAATTTTTCCTTGAGCCCATTTTTTCATTTTCTGCACCAACTAGCCAGCAAATGACATTTCTGGAGTAATTACATGAAGTCTAATTTTACTCTCTTGGCTAGTAAAACTACCACTGTTGCTGTTATTGCCTGTGGTTGTAGTATTTAGAAGAATAAAGATCTTGGAAAATAACTAATCTTCCAAAATTTCATCACTTTCAGGATTCGAGGTGTGCATGTAAGCACTGAAAATGATGGCCTTTTCTTTGTGGAACACTCAAACATGGTTAGGTTCTGATCTTCTGAGTTAGGTTGTTATCTAAAGATGAGTCTATGGCACTCTAATTTATTTTTAAAGATAAAATTATTTGTAAAAAGGAAGTAAGAACAGCAAAGTACATGGAAAATTCTTCTGTAGAGTATTGTAAAAGTAAAATAGAAAACCAGTCCAATTACACCTTTGCCACCAGAATCTGCAGCAGCTTTTCATGGCAGTCAAGTGACTTAGAGGCTTGTTAGCATCTCTTTATTGCCCTGGAAAAAGTTGTCATTGTTGCTTTTCTTGGGAGACAGATATTCAGGTCAAATAGAAGCAATTTAATATTTGAAGAGCACCAGTTTATTAAGCAGCTGACAGCGTTGGGCTTGAAGAAGTGACTTGTGGTGGCTGCTTTGTGCCACTTCAGCCCTGGTTTCAGCAGCGAATCTGCCGACAGGGGCAGATGCTGAGGCAGGAATGAGTTCCGCTGGGTGCAGACTGATGGAACTCTCTTTGTGTGGGATCTGTGTAGCTATTTTTCAAAGCATAAATTCTGTTAATTTAGGGTGTTAGCCTGTGTAACCCTTCCTTAACCCTGCATGTTAAAACCAGTGAACTTTTGTTTTATTCCTGGGGGAGATAAATTGTTAAGTCCTCGTGGGCGTTGTTTAGCTGCGGCGGGTCAGCCATATGGTGCTGCATCTGCTCTCACTTCTGAAAGGGAGCTGATTCTTCATGTGTTTGGTTCTGACTGGTTCTTTGGGTTTAGCTATTACCATTTAATGCCGTGGGAAAATAGAGCTCCCCATGCTGAGCTCAGTAGAATTTGATAAAGCATTCTACGTTAGTTAGTGGTTTTTTTAAAGTCTTGCTATAATTGAAGATTTGCTTTTTTAGTGTCTCAGTATCGCTCTCAAAATCATAGTGTAAATGGTGCTACTGAGCCATTAGGATTAAAAACAGATTCTAAAACTAAAAATAGATTAGCCTTTAAAATAATAAAAAATCAGTAATCTTCACTGTCAAATTATTTTGCCATTTTGTTTCCTTTGAAATGTACACTGTCTGAATTTCTTGGCACTGACTTCTTGCCTGTGATAGCATATTCTAATACTGAACACTAGAATTGCTGCTTTATTTCTGTAAGGCCATGAGAGTGTATTATGCACAGCCATCCCTTAATGGGTGATCTCTGTAGACATGTAATTCCTGGGATAACGTGATAATTAAATAGCCCTTGCTTATCCCATTAACCCAGGGCAAACTCAGTATGCTAGAGCCAGATGAATGCAAAGTGACTCTGCTCTTCCTGGGCTCCAGCTAGGGATTTTTTTTTTTGCTCATCAATGCCTACCTTTGTTCCAAGGAGTGCACTGTTTGATGTTGGGTCTTGTGGAGGTCTTTTCCCAAGGTAATGCACTGAACAGCCTGCAGCTCGGGGTTTAAATTACTATGAAATTGCTATGGACCTCTTGCTTTCCAAAGATAGTCCAAAAAGAGAAAGTTTTATTGACATGGTTTCATATATATTTCAAACAGATGTAGTTAAACTTGTTGAAGAAGACTGTGTAGCTTCTCTTTATTTGGGATCATGACTTAGTTTGTTTGGTTTAGCGAGGCTAAATGGAGCTAATCAGCTTTAAAGGAAAATAAGCCGATTTTTTATATAGAAATGAATGTCTACATAGCACTGTGCTGGTTAAACCCTATTACCTTCAATGACATCTAGTAGTATTAAGTAGCATACAAGCAGATATTTATAATGCTTATATTCTCAGGTTTTTGATTTTTCTCATTTTAAGGTTAATCCCTTGTTTCCACATTAGTCTTTCTCAGTGCCCATCTCCATCTTTCTTTAAGGTTTCTCCCCACCACCGTGCCAGCCTTCCTGCTAGTTTTGCTGGCTGTGGCCCACCCTGCAGTGCCTCCACCTGAACTGGGCGTTCCTTTTTTACTCCTGGTAGGCACATGGAGCCCTCTAGTCCCTTTTCTTGAGAAACATCTTACACCATGTTTTTCTTAAGTTATTGAATCCAATTGTCATGTGCACCTGTTAACCCTGACACTGAGATGAGGGGGTGTTGTGGGGGTTTATTTGAGAAGTCATCAACTAACTTTTCCTTTACAAGCTTGGGAGTGAATAAAAAGGCCTCGTTCTTCTGGCTGAAGATGGGTCTCCTTTCCTGGTTTTAATTACATCCTACATCTCAGAGCATGTGTTGGAAAATGTATTAGAGGAGTTGCCTTATGTCCTTGAACACACAGCTGAGGACCAAAGCAGCTGGAGAGTGGGTAGCTCTGTAAGCAGGAACAGATACAATGCGCTGGGGATGATGCATTTGCTGCAGCAGTTGAAATGATGAGCAGCAAGTCCTGTGTACAATTGCAGGCTGGTGAGAATCTGCCAAAATATTTAGTTTACCCTGCACGACTCATGTAACGGCTTGTTGTTTCTTTTCAGAAAAGAAGGTATTTCAGTTACCTGCTGAGTAAAATGGCCAAGCTGTTATTGCTGGGACCTGCCATCTTTGCTTACCTGAGTCACGTATCACATATGTCTTGAATTAAAACCCAGAGCAAGTTTAATAAAATGAGATCTGCTTGCATCTTTAACCAGTACTAACTGTTGCTCCTGGTCCCCAGGCCTGACAGGGGACCAGCGCACTTACCATGGGAAGGAGAACGTGGACTCGCGGCACAGCCGAGGGCGAGGAGCAGAGACCACCCGCTTCCACACCGTCAACGTGGCGCAGCCTGTCCGCTTCAGCAGTAAGTTGCAGACTGGGAAATCTGCGCCATCTTTCTACTCGTTAATTTAGAAATTTAGGCTATTTTTAAATGAAAAAGCTCTTGCATAGCTTTTTGACCAAACTTTGATATGCAATGCTATTTCAGGTGTTTGTGCATTTCTTTTATATATGTCTTGCATGGTTTGTGTAGCGGACCAGTACGTACAAAGAATGCTATGTCCCTGTTGATCCTCTTTTTGTGAAACTGGAGTTGGAATTTTCTGTTACAACTCATTGCAGTTACAGAAAACAGAATAAAGAGGCTTGAGAACAGAACTGTGAATTGCAATGAACAGAAAAGTTCCTGAATTTTAAGTTTCTTAGGTAATGCAAAAGGAATAGTGCAGATCCAGGTGCTAAAATCATATTTCACATCTATTTTAAATGTCATTCTCCTGTCCTGTGGTTCTCTCTATTAGTCACCCATCACCTTCAAGAATGTAGATCAAAAGCTCATGGGGCTGTTTCGTCCAGAAATGCCTCAAGGCTTTTGTCTCAGGTTCCCTCAGTTGAATTAATTGAGAGAAAGCAGAGACAGCAGTTCACACCATCACCTTCTTACTTCCTAAAGGTCTACTTTACAGTGATGTTCTTGCCAAAGTGACCAAGAATTGCCCCGGAACTCCTATCACCTTTAATGATTGACTCTGGGAGCAGGATTATATGAATACTATTGAGGCTGTCAGAGTAGGTTGAAAACTTCACAGCAAGTTAGATATATTGCTAATCATCTAATAGAAAGATGTAGTTATTAAATTGACCACCTCCAGGGTTTTTGTGCTGCTTGTTTTTGCTTGGATTGATCAAATTACTGGTTTTATAAAGATGTGCAGGGAAATGTCTTCCACGGTAGATTTGTCAGTCTTAATTAAAGATTTTAAAGGCTTTGACAATGTGATGGAACTTTACTAGGAGCTTCATCTTTTTAAAATCATGTAAAAAATAGCAATATTTATCAGAAACTGTAGTAAAGTAAGTCTTCAGGGATCTGTAATGTGTTCACCTCTTCCTGCAGAGGTGTTGTGTGTATGCATCCCAGTGATTATTGATTAGGCTGCATTATCTTAAAGATCCTAATTTGGGGGGAATGGTTTCCCTTCTATTCTTCATGTTTCCTAGGAAAGTGCCCAACAGGATGGCACCACTATGAGGGCACAGCCAGCTGTTACAGGGTGTATTTAAATGGGGAGAACTACTGGGACGCTGTGCAGACATGTCAGCGGGTGAACGGATCCCTCGCCACCTTCACTGCAGACCAGGAGCTGAGGTTCATCCTGGCACAGGAGTGGGACTTGGAAGAAAAAACATTTGTAAGGAAGGACCAGCGTAGGTGAGTAGGAAGAAAAGGACCAAGATCGCATATTACAGAGAATGGTTTCTGTATAGTACAAATGCTGGTGGTTCAGCTTGTGTAGTAGATCTAATGGTAAAATTGACATCAGGTGAATAACCCAGTATGAACCTGCTGGTTGGCTGTTTGGCAGTGCCCCATCTGCAGTGTGTGTTTTAATTAGTATTAACAGATAATTCCGTTCAGCAGAGTCTTCTTATCAGCAGAGTATTCTTCAGGTTGTCTTAGCAATATACATGTATTCTTGAACTTGAAGGTGGATTTAATAATGACTGCTGTTGCACTACCTTGTATAGAAATAATTATTTAAATTTTCAACAAAATTTTGATTTCCATTAAGTACACAGAGCTCTAAAAAAGAGAAACTTTGAGCTAGGAATGAAGTAAAAAGGCATTTTGAGTTGGAGCTGCCATGTTTGTGTGGCTTTAGATATTTCATTCTGTTATTCACAACAAACAATTCCTCTTTTTCTGCATATGGGTTTTTTTGTCACCCATGGGCTGCTGTGACAGATCACCAAGAGTGACTGAGTAATGGTGTATTTCTGTCTCTGGAGAGTTAAATGGTTTGATCCAGAGCAGTCTGACCTAAGTTGTTTATGTTGAGAAATACTTGACTTCTGGATGCTGCTGTGTGATTTTTGGGTTTGAGATACTGTAGTGCTGCCATGACAACAGAATGAGGTGCTGCTTATGAGTAGAAATAAAAGACACAGTCACTTATAATTTGTAAACCTAGAAAACTGCTAAATATTTTATCAGGTATTTTCCTCTGTTCCTCAACTCTAGTCTCTCTACAGTGCCAATGTACGGGCCGGAAAGATAAGGAAAGAAGTCAGAATATTTGGAAAATTAGCTTTTACATATGAGGATATTAGAATGTTCTGTGTAATTTAATTTGTTACTGTGTTTTTGGCCTGTATCTTTAGAATGTAACTGAGTTTGTTTTGCAGGTTCTGGGTGGGATATCAGTTTGTGATCACCAGTCGAAATCACTCTCTGGAAGGTCACTGGGAAGTAGCTTATAAAGGTGGGTCTCTCAAATTCCTGCTTAGTTCAGTGCCCATGGAAACTGTATGAAAGCAGGAATATGATTTGTAAGAGCAACGTGACTTCTTTTCACTGATAGTGTTGAAATGGTGTAGGTGAACTGCTTTGCTTTACAGGGTAGAAGTGGCAAGAGTTTAATACTGAACACACATTTTTAAGTTTAAGCAGTTTTATGGGTTTTTATGCTGGCAGGGAAAGAACATGTGCCAGTTTATTTGGGCTTTCCACTTGATAAAGATGAGAGAAAGGAAACTGCTCTGTAATTTCTCATTCTTTGTGGTGAACGTTTAGATGAACTGCTGATTCCTGGTTCTAGTATAACATGTTTGTAGGTTTTAGCTTTTTAAAAATTGGTAGAATTTTATATACTAAAACAACACACTTGAATTTTGCAGAATTTACACAGATTTTTTTTTCTTTTTAAAGTATTTCAGATAGTTCACTTAAACCATGTCAGAATTTGTGTAATCCCAGAAATATATCTCATTTTATATGAAAAACTGAACATTAATTTGATGGGCGTCACTGGCTAAACCTTTCAATTGCAAAACAAACAGCTCCCTCTGCTGAAAATGCAATGCTATGTTTCTACACCTTTTATTTTAGGTAATTCAGTTGACAGATTAGTTAGTCCTGGTATGAACTGTTATGTGTACAGTTGCCTGTTTAATTCCTGTACTGGTTTAGGTAATGGAAAATTTAAAACAAAGGTGATGTTTTTTAAGCATCAGCACTGTGAATTCCAGTGTAGCGTTTGAAAACTAATCTGATTAGTTTTTTCTCATGCATAGTTTTCAGTACCCATGGATAATCTGGAAGGAAGACTTTCCTTTAGGTACAGACACATAATTATGATCAGAATTTTCAAACAGTTTGGTCTTGAAAAATACTTCCTTTGACTCATGAATACAAAGATTCTCCTTAAAAGGACCTTTCTTTACTCTTTGGAAAGCTGACTGCACTGCCATCTGCTGACAGAGTGGTCACAACAGGGAGGCATGAATTACAGAAAAATCATCATAACTTTATCATAAGTTTTTTAATTTGATGCATAATATGAACTTAAACCTTCTCAATACCACATAATCTTCTGTTTTCAAGCTTTGTATTTAATAAGGAGATGCCTCTATGAAATAAAGTTCATAGTAGCATTCAGTAGTTTGTGAAAAACTTTTCTTAGGCTTCTATTGAGGCAGACTCGAATTCCTGTTTGAAAAGTGATTTAGGGTTCTAGTGCTTGAAAATTTTAATTTATTGTTGTGACATGTGGAACACAAGCCCTCCAGAAGATGCCCGAACCTTTTGCACTGTTTGGAGCCCGTCAGGATGCTGCTTCATGAGTTGAAAGGACCAAACTGTGGATGCCCTAGTGCATCCCCCCAAACATGGACTGGCTCTGTGGGGGCAGCAGGGGGGGATGCAGTCTTTGGAAGCACTGGTGGGCGTGTGGAGTGCCATGCACAAGATTGCTGAGTGGGTTCTTGCTCCACTGGTAGCAACTGTGACCAAACTCAGCGGTGTGTAACTATTGTCGGGGAAACCCCGTGGGGCTCTGTGAAGCAGCACTCATGGAGATGTTGGTGTATCACTTCTGGTTCAGAGGGACAGAATTACCCAGTACTTTGAAAACAGCAGCCCCTTTTCTGTGAGTCACCCCTTCCCTCCCAGCTGTTTGCCTTCCCCCAGAGCAGTGTGGCTGATGGGAGCTGAAGCTGGAGGACTCTTTGTGTGGGACTCGGTGTGCATGAAATGAGTGATGTTACAGAGCCTCTCTAAAACTTTTCATACCCACAGGCTGCTAATGCCAATGTATCTTGTTCCAGGCTCTTCAGAAGTGTTTTTACCCCCTGACCCTATCTTTGGTGCGGGTATGTCTGAAAAGGAAAACGTTCTTTGTGCCCAGCTCCAGTGTTTCCATTTTCCTACCCTCCGGCACCACGGTTTACACAGCTGGTATGCTGAAAACTGCTATGAGAAATCTTCATTCCTCTGCAAAAGGAGTAAGTTGGGTTCAGTTCAGTGTTAACTGTGTTGTGTATTTAAATATGAATATAATAAGTAGCAGGAAATTGTTTCACTGCCTTTTCTAACTTTTGCCCGGTGAATTAGAAAAAAAAAGAAAGGTGGAGTTATATTTCTGCTTGATATTTTAATATCTAAGAGCATCATAATGTGTGGCTGTCACACAGTACAGAGTTTTACTAAAAAGCATTAGGCAGCAGTATCAGCCCCAAAATAAACTTGGGCAGAAAAGTTGTTTTTTGTTTTTTGATTTTTAAAATACCCTGTTAGTAAACATTGCTCTTAAGTTATTGATTTCACATTGAAATGAGAAAACACTTATTTCTGGTTTAGAGTATAGCAAATTCTACTAAATTCTTTCCAAGCAATTATTAGATCTAGAAGGGAAAGACAAGTGGAGCTTACTGAATTAGAAGTGGAATAAAAAAAACTTTTGTTCTGTATCTTGCATTCCTGTACTCCAAAAGCCTTGATACCAACAGAGGCATTTGCAGTATTATCAGGTAATCTTAAACATTACCTGATCTAGATGGTGCTTCTTTGCAAGGAGAAAAGCTGTTTAACTCGAGTCAGGTCATAAAGGGAGCAACTGACTGCCAGAAGGGTTGTGCAGCCTCTGTCTTTAGAGGTTTTTATGACCAGATTAGATAAAACCCTGAGCAACGCATTGGGATGTCATGGATGACCCTGCTTTGATCAGAGATCGAGCTGGAGACCTCCTCAGGTCTCTTCCAGTCTTACCTTCCCTGTGGATCCTGCCAGCTGACCTGGGCATAGGGTGGAGGGGACAGGCCATCCTCCCTGAGCAGTCATTCCAGCTGCCAGGTCCCAGCACTGTTTTCTCTCTCTGGTTTTGGCACCTGCCTCTAGCTCAGTGGGCAAAAGGCAGCTAAGCTTCTGCTGGGCAGAGATCAGGATGCTGCTAGGACAGTGGAAGTACTATTGCCTGGCTTTTTTTGTTTTAAGTTCTGGCCTGTTAAAAGGCCTTCAGATTTGGTCTAGGAAAGATCCAGCTTTTCCTAATACCAAGAAAGAGAAAGGGAGCTGATGCAGGCTTTGGCAGTGAAGGTTAAGCTTCTCAGACCACTTGCTTTCCTCTGTCTTGGAGAGGATGCTTGAAAGTGTGTCAGTTCCATTAAATACCTAGGACTCACCTTGTCAATGAGCTGGAAATCGTCTTTGTATCCCTGGAAACCATCCATTATCTTTCCCATTCCCTGAAGATCCCTTTGCAAAGTTCTTTAATGAAGGCCTGGATTTTAACCGGCAGTCTGCTTGTGTTTTCGAATCACTTAATGCAACAAATTAAGCTGGATTCCATGGATATTGATGAGCCTTTCTGTTCTAGGCCAGACTTGTGTTGATATCAAAGACAACATTGTCGATGAAGGCTACTATTTCACTCCCAAAGGGAACGATCCCTGTTTGAGCTGCACGTGTCACAACGGGGAGCCTGAGATGTGTGTGGCTGCTCTGTGTGAGCGGCCCCAGGGCTGTCAGCAGTACCGCAAGGACCCCAAGGAGTGCTGCAAATTTACCTGTCTAGACCCAGGTAAGACTCTAGTGCTACAGTTTTGTCAGGAAAAACGAGTTGAGTGCTCAACTTGGGTGTCTTTGGGTATAGCTTTGTTTGCAGCAACACGTCCTTGCAGTGTCTCTGCAGTGCTGGGTACAACCACCCCATGGGGAAAGGTCTCAAATCATGGGAAAGGAAACAGTTCAGGCTGTAGCTGGTAAAAATGAGTTATCCCTAATGCTGCTTAGGAAGGAGAAGCAGTAGTTTATTTCCAGTTTGGAGAGGGACAATACTGTGGGTTTTTAGTAGAGCATCTGGTACATTTCCTTTGTCATGTTTAGTTGTCATGAAAACAAAACACTTTTCTCTTGAGCACTAATTAAGCATCTTTTTCTGGTCATGAGCATGTTTATGTGTGCGGAAGTTTTCATGCTGGGATCATGTGGGAAGCAGAGCTTTTAAATTATATAGAGTTTCAGTAATAATTAAGACCTACAACCTTGGTTATTGGATTTGGCATATCAGTGGTTTTTGTTGCTGATCAATAAAGTCAATAAACTTGGCTTTGAACTGTTTGTTAGTCGCTGTTTTGGGGTGCAGATTTTGGGGGAGGTTATTTTTCTATACAGAAAAGAAATTAAGCTTACTTGGAGTTTGCTGTGAAGGTGGTCAGATACTGGAGCAGATTGTTTGAGGAATCACCTTCTGTGCAGATATTCAGTGCCTGATTGGACTCTGTCCTGCACAAGCTGCTGATGCTGCTTGAACAAGGTGTGGACTTGGTGATCTCAGGATGTTCCTTTTAACCTCAGCCGTGCTGTGATACTGGGAATTTTGGTATTTTGAAAGAGCCTGATCTTATCTGAGTGCATTAAGAAACTATTGTTCTGAGCTCCTGTGGAAAACACAGAAGGTCAACTCTTCCCATCAGAGGCTTCTATTTCAATCTATTGCAAATAAAGGGGTGCTTATTGGCTTCCAAATTTGCAGTCTTATTGGTCCTAACTAGAGAAATTAATCATTAAAGGCCACTGGCTCTCCTTGTATCACATTTGTTCTGAAGGTTAAGCTTAACAGATGTTTGCAGCTAGTGTGGCAGGTCTGTCAGTGGAAGAGTGGGGAAAAAGCAGGAGTCTTCCTCCCACTCTTATCAGCTGAGTTAAGACTTCACTTTTTTTATCTTCAGGAACAGTGTCAGCAAACCATCATCCAGCAGACAGGATAAGATGACCTGGGATAACCTCGTGTTGTGTTCTTTAATCCTTGCTTATTGCTGTGGATCTTAACTATTCTATGAATACTGATTTGAAGAGTGCATTTTACCACATCCTTCCTCATGCTTAAGCTCTTCTTCTGTATTGATGCTAAATGAGACTGTTTCATTATACTCTTGCTTGAAGTGTTCTGGTGGATTTTTTAGTAACTTAGATTCTTAGAGAGGAATTATCAAGCAGTCATCCAACTTCTTTCATCATGAAGTTACTTCAGCTAGTGATAAACACTGAAAATTTTAAATTAAACATTTCAGTTTTCCTTCTGGGTGGTTATAGATGATTATTCCAGAGGACAAAAATTAATGAATTACTTTCTTTAATCAGCATGTATTTATCTTTGTCCAATTCTTTCATGTATCTTCCCTAAGCTCTGTTGCAAAGGAAAGAAAACAGTTTACTAATCAAGAGTAAGTAAATTAATCACCCAAGGAGAGACCTGAGGGAAATAAGTCCTGCTGTTGGGTTGGCAGGTAATCAGCTCTTGCAGTGTGAGTGGGTGAGCAATGATTACAAGTGGTAACAAATACTACTCAAGGACTTGGTAGTAGGGGGCTTTTTCAGTGGTAGGAGTAAGCTGAGCAATCACAGTGATACTCACTTAAAAGATGCTTTTCTTCATTTAGCCAAAGATAAATAGCAGAGGAATATTTTGAAACCCAGGTAGTCTATCTGTTGCTGCTCCATGTTGTGGTAGAAAACAATTTTTCTGTTGTGGCTCTTGTTTAGACAGACCTGCAGCTGTGAAAAGGTAGTAGAGGAAATAGAATAGTTGGAAAGAACCAATGTGCTGAAGCTTTTCTAGTGACTGAACTGATGCAGTTACAGGCTACTGCTGTACTGCGGGTAAAAACAAGTTTTCTGAAATAATTTCTGAAATAATTCTTCTCCAGTTTATGTGGGCTTCAGGTGTCTTTGGTGGTCTCAATTCCATCCTAGAGTCCATGCCCACATCCTGCCACTCGTTCTTGCACCTGCACTTCTTGCACTGCACTGTACTGTGATGTGGTTCTTTCTCACAGAAGAATGCTGCCCTATCTTCACCTGGCCCCCCTTCTCCAGACAAATGTTGTTCTTTCTCTTGGCATGTTAATACCAATAGTCCTTGGTTATTAACAACAATTCTTGTCTGTTACTACTAACAGTCCTTGGTTGGCTCCACAGCCACCTGGTTATCAGTGTTTGAGACATACACGTGAGCCCCTTCTCCTGGGAATTGAGAGATCAGAAGGATCTCACTTTGGACTCCTGTTTATAGTGTCACAAGAGAATGGGCTCTAGTCGTAGTAATTTTCCATCCTGGCTACAGTTTGAGTCAGTAACTTTCTTTGAAGGTGCAATAGCAAAATTACCACTCCAAGTGGATTGTTATTTAAGCAAGAAAAATAAGTTTCAAGGCTGTTCATTAAAAAAACCAGGTGTTCATTAGACACCTGTTAGTTCCTGGGAACAGACAATGTTTCTGATAAGCTCAAGAGGGCTTAGTTCAAGTGCAGCTCATCAAGGCTGAGGCCTAATGAGCATCTCTCAGATCATAGTGCAGCCCGCAGAGGGGGGATGCACCACCACAATCCATCCCACGACTAAAGTCAGCTTCTCAGGAGAGTCCCCTTCTCTCTGGGCCTCTGCACCTATGTGTATATTTTACTAAAGGCACTTCAGTGTTACTGACAGCCTTGAGTATTCTGCAGTGATCATGGAGTCAGCATGGCCATAAGATGGAGGAGGAGCAGGGGCAGGTCTGTGGTGCTCAGGAGACTGTGCTGGCTGGGAGGTGTGGGACTGCATCACTTGAAGCTCTGTCAAGTGATAGTTGCTGAAGGCTTTGACAGCACCCAGGCTTTTGTGCTGCACAGCCGGATCTGAGAGGGTGTAATGTTGGAGCTTCATGCGTAGTGCACTATTAAATGAATTTCTTCTTGCCAAGAAGGCGTTGCATAATAAATGCCAGCCTGTTAGCCATGTACTGGAACGATATAAATTAGGTGGATTTTTCTGTTACTAGCAAATGTAGCAAACTAATACTTAAAATTTTTGTGAGGCTTTTAGCCTTCTTTTATAAGGAATCTTTCATAAAAATTCAGTTGCTGTTAATGAAAGGAAAAGTATGGAGGGAGCTCTTGCAAATGGAGTGGGTGTGGGAAAGGAGAGGTGGCCAGGATCTGGCTGGTTCCTCTGGGAAGTGGCCCTGCAGTGACTGGGAGGAGGGACCATTCCTGCTAATGGTTGTGTCCTGCAGCAGCAGGTGACCACACTGTGAGGCCACCTCATCTGTTTCTTACCCACTCCTAACCTGGGTGTGTTTCTCATTCAGAACTCTTTAGTAGGAAGTTGGTGCAAAGAACACAGTATATCATCTTTAGGTCGTCTTTCTTTGTGTAGAGGGAGGTACCTGTGTGTACGTGTGCTGCTTAGGCATAACCAAGTGTGATTAGTTGAACTGTGGAAAATTAATGCCTCTTGTGCCTGGTGCTGGGAGTACAGTGGTAATTTGTTCCCAACAGCTTTCCCAGTGTGGACCTGGTTAGCAATGGGATAAGAACTCTCCAAGTTCTGAGCTCCTGGGTCTGTTCTTGTTCTGCCACTTGCTTTTGTTGTGATTCTAGGAGAAGGTTTAATTCCCATTCACCTTAATCTCTTCAGCTCCTGAGTGATGATTACCATGTTCCTACCACTTAGTGGTGCTAACCAATGTGCTGGTGTCATGTAGAATTTAGATAGTCACATCTGGGTGGCAATGACAATGTTCAGAGTTTTTTTTAGTGGAAATGGAAGGGTTAGGATGTTCAGAAGTTATGTAGTGTATAGATATGCCAGTTCTCAAGCCTTTTCCTCTTTAGTATAATATCACCAGCCATGCAAGGGAAACAAGTGGATGTGCAAAATGCCATTAACCTTTCTGTATTCTAATTGTCGGAGGCTCAAAGCTTTCAGAATTTTGCCCCTTTTCCTGAGGAAGATATTCTTAGAAACTTTCAGATCTTCTTGCAGTAAAAAGATAAATCGCCTGATGATTCATGATTTTCTTATATATTTGAAATATGGAGAAGTGTTAAACCAGGCTAATGAATCTCCACTCTACGTTTATCTCTCCGTTAGTGACAGAAGAACATCAAGAAAAATGAGTCTTGAACAAAAATAACAAGGCTGTTTTAATGTGTTTTATGTACCAGATGGCAACAGCCTGTTTGACTCGATGGCCGGTGGAATGCGCCTGATCGTGAGCTGCATCTCCTCCTTCCTCATCCTCTCTCTGCTGCTCTTCATGGTGCACCGGCTGCGCCAGAGGCGGAGGGAGCGCATAGAGTCTCTGATTGGAGCAAACTGTGAGTATCAGCTCTCCCCTTGTGCTGTTAGTGACACATTGGGGTATGCAAAGGGCAGAAATGTCAGCGTCTTGCTTGACTGTCCCTGTGTCTTGGTGGGTTCTTCGAACTTGAACTTTTGTACTGGATAATGGGAAAATATTTTTGTCTGTGTGTGGTCCCAATATGAAATATCTTCTGTGTGAACAATAGTCCCTAGTTTGAAATGGTTAGAGTCAAATTTAGATGTGATGCAGGACAAACAGACTGGGAGCAGGTGGGCCTGGGTATTGTGTAATTGCAGCAAGTTGACTTGGGTGAGTTATGTAGACTTTTCTAGGTCTTCAGGAGACATAAGTTCCTGGGGTGTGAAAAGTGGAAAAAAGTGTTGAGATCTGACTTAAACTGAAGAAGACAGCACGAGATAAAGTCACTTACTCCTTTTTCCTTCTCTTGAAATAGTGCACCATTTCAACTTGGGCCGCAGGATGCCTGGTTTCGATTACGGTCCCGATGGTTTTGGAACTGGCCTTACTCCACTGCATCTTTCAGATGATGGGGAAGGTGGAGCATTTCATTTTCACGATCCTCCTCCACCCTATACTGCTTACAAGTACCCAGATATTCAACATCCTGATGACCCACCTCCTCCTTATGAGGCTTCTGTCAATCCAGACAGCATCCTTTGTTCCACTCCAGGTACGCAGGCAATAATTTTGCTTTTTTCCCACTTTTTCATTTTGGCTAGAGGATGGATTTTTTTTTAAAGTCATAATAATATGTTTTAGCAATTGTGATGGGAAAACACATTTTACAAAAAAAATCTCCAGTTTCTGTGATGGAAAAGTCTTTTGTTAAAATGTATCATTATGCTTGGTTTTTCTCAAAGGTTCTTTGAATCACTTAAATTAGCAATGGAATCCAATCTGTAAGCATTTTACCCCTATTTTTGAGCCTTACCTTGGAAAGATTAGATGGTTACCTTTTTTCCATCATGCTGATACCATTTTTGGCCTTTTGAAGATAAGTCGATAGAGTTTGGTATTAAGAAATATAACAAATGTCAAGTACAAGAGATTTTGGATAAAATGTATCCAGCCTCTTCTCTCCTCCCTACTTCCCCCACCCACACCCCCCAAAAATTGACCAAAAATACCACTTTCTAATGATTCACCCAGTGTTCTTCAGTTTTGCAGCTGTGATATTCACATACTGTAGAAATCATTCCAATTTGGGATTTTATAGCAGCATATTTCACAAGATAAGTGAGCCTGATTAGTGCAAGCATCTTATTTATATGTCAAAGTTTTATTTTTGTTACCCAATTTTCCTCTTTTGCAGTCTCGTCTTGTTGTGCATTAGCACAAAACCGGGAAAAACTCAGAGCTCCCGGAAATACAGATCATAAACCTGTTTGGGAACGTGAAATGATAAACTTCACGTTCTGATTCTGCTTGTTTTTTGCCCTTTGCAGATGGAGTTCTTTCTCAGGCTGTGCAAAGCAGTCCTCCATCCCTAGGAAACTGTGATGTATCCCCGCAGCTTACAGAGGGATCGCTTCCTCCCTCGGTTGGTCCTTCTCCAGTGGAGCTGGAAGACTCTGCTGACAGCAGCACCTTTCTTGTCCCTCCTGACACACCCGTAAATGAGAGCACCCCAGCAGAGACTTTGACAGGCAACCGCCACAGCCACTGTTCCCTCAACACCATTGTATAAAGGAGTGTGACGCCCAGCACCGCTCAGAGTTTTAGCAACTGTTTGCACAGACAAACACTAATCTGTGGCTTGAACTTCAGAAGGAATCTCCACTTTGTTTTTCAAACACTGCTTTTATGTTCTAGATTAGGATCGTGCCTCTCGTTTTTTGGCTGTCATTATTCATTCACTAATCAATTTGTCCTGTAAATATGGATTGTACAACTGCTCTTTTTTTCCATTGGCTATGGAAAGGAGAGCAGAGAATTCCTTTGACTTCTGAGGAGGTGAGAAGTATGGGTAGTTTGGGTTGTTTTGTTTTTTTTTTTTTATTAACCTGAGAGGAATCAAAATCTACATCAGAAGAAAGCTGCTTGGATTTGGCTGGATACCACTGGACCCAAGAAACAGACAATGGAAAAGAAGGGTGGGAGCAATCACTGTTCAAGGAGAGAAGATGGAGCTGCGGGGGAGGGGGCTGGGGGCCTGTTTTATGGAGTGGAACGGATGCCATCAAGAGTTACACTGTGTAAAACACTTGGGGTTTTGATCTGCCTTGATCAGAACACCAGAGGAACTGGAGGAGAAATGGTCTACAGAATATGTGTCAAGTGGGTACTGAGAAAACTGGGATTTGTGATTACAGTTCTTTGTTGTCGGTAGCTGCAAAACCTCATATTGTTGGATAAACTTCTGGCCCATGAAGAAAACTGGGTCTGTGTGATGTCCCTTTGGTAGAACCCTCATGTGTTAGGAAGTACTTTAGGGAAGAGATGGGGAGCAGTTAACTTTGATGCAGCCTAAGTTCACTGTATGAAGCCCCTGTTTGTTGTAATCCCATGGACTGAGGTATTTTCTTTCTAGCTTAACTTCTTTACGAAGTGAATGGTTGCACAAAACTGGGCTGGATAAAAGACCACTGTTCTTGCTTTTCTTATTGCATGCTATATTTAGCATGTGTGTTTCCTCCCCTTCATTTCACTTCTTTACAGTTCTACAAATACCATTTAAAAATGGTGATCAACATGTACTATAGGTGATGTTTAATTTTAATTGGACACCTGTTCCTTATCTCAGTCCCATAAATAGCCAACCCTGTTCTAGAGATTTCCCCTGTACCCCCCAAACCGTTTATCCAGGTCCCACAAGGGGTTATAATGGGGTTAGTGTACTTAAATCAATAAAGTAGTTTGCTTCAGTCTGATATGTCATCTTAAATTTCCCCCTTGTATTGAAATCTTTAAGCTAAGTTAATTTACAGATGGCAAAGATTCGTTCAGTTCCTCATAGAACCCAAAGTCAAGCACTGTTGGTTTTGATAATGAGTACAAAATAATCTTTATGGGCAATTTTAAATTTAAGTTTGGATTTTAGTGTACAAATAATTTACCCTTTTCTCCCATCCTTCCATTGCCTCTGCTTCTCCTTGACTTACTGTAACAGTCAGCAGATGAGATGAATTTTAAGGAATTTGTAAAGAATGCCTCTTGTGAGTGGTCTCCTGTTACCTTATGAAGGGTACAAGCCTAGAGGGACAGGAAGAAAACACCGCATGGGGGTGTGTATGTGATCTATTTTTCTAGTAATGATGAGAAATCATACTTGTATGACAAATCCTAACCCACTGTTGTGGTTTCCCAGTGCAGCTGACTCTTTCCCCATGGAATATGCTGCTACTTTCTATTCCCTGTCTTGCCTATGGGCTCATACTGTACTTGGGGATTGGTCTTGACAATTCAACTCGTTTTGCACAGAAAACTGTGAGTTTGGTTATTGAGGTCGTACCTGGTGTCTGGACATGCAGACACTTGCACACAGCCCTGGCTCCATGGGAGAGCGTGAATCACAGTTGTGGGAGCGCTGCTGGCACACGAGTGGGAGGCAGCACGGGTGGGAAGCCTCTGTGCCTGGCGCCGTTCCACGCCCGTCCTGCGCCCTGCAGTGCCTGGCTCCAGCAGCGCTGGTCCCGAACGAGAGGAGCAGTTCTCCACCCTGTGGGATCCCTGTCCGAGTCCTCCTCCGAGTTCCAAGTCCTGGTCTAATGAAGTGGATGGATAGCAGTAGTCAGAACCATGCATACAAATTACCGAGCATTTCTGAAGTACGAAAATAAAGCGGGTTTTGTGCGTTTTTGAGCACATTCATACGTTTTATACATTGTATGTACTGATTTTTCTTTAGTTTTCTAGGTACGAATGCGTGTGTGCGTGCGTGTGTTCCTGGGTGGTGATATATATATACACACATATATATATATCTCTATACATACTGTAGACAGTAACCTTTGTGCTGCGTCCAGCTAGGTGAAGCTAAGCACTGAGATAGAAATTAGGCTCTAGGGTTAATACTTCTCTCGAGCTGGCTGCACTCTCTTGTAGGACAGGCTGTGATAGTGTACACTTAAATAGGATGCAAAGTCTATGCTATTACAATCTGTTCCTGAAAAATACTTTGTTAGCAGTGCAAAATAGAAAATTTCCAATTTCTTTTGAAGCCAGATGGAATATTTGTTCTTTGTAGTATCCTAGCGCAATAACAAAAGGCCTTTGGGCTTGGTTCAGTCTCTGAAGCTGTATTTTGTGGCTGAGGTGAACAGATACCTTACCTCACACTTCCCCTAACACTGCGGGAATCTGTTCAATATTTTTGTATTTTCCTTTTGGTTCTGTGGTGAATTTTATTTGCAAGTAAGCTCTGTTACAACTGGCAACTTCATTGTGGCTCCTGGTTGTAGCAATTCCAAATGGAGGCTTCTTCGTAGAAGCCTCAGTGTGATATTTTCCCCTTGCTTCTGAGCCTTTCCCACTTGTATATTGGCAGGAAGCTGCTATTTTCTGTTTTCCCATATCCTTCTTCATCTTAACTGTAAGCAAGGGAAATTCTACCTTGAATGGAGCAGCTCACTAAGTGCAGCTCATTCACCCCTCGGTGAGCCTCTAATTTGGCAATAAAATTGTCTCTTTTTTTCCCCATTTTAATGTAGCTTTTTCACATTGAGTGCTTTCTCTTGGAGTAAGAGCCTTTGTAGTAGAAAATGTTGCAACTACTCAGACTGCTGGACCAACTGGGGAAGAGTTAAGTTTTCTTGACAACAATGGACCCCTCAGCAGACCTTCCTTGCCCTTGGCAAGGTGACTGGTGGGCAGTTTGTCCTGAGTGCCGATGACAGAGGGTTGGTGCTTGCCCAAGGAAAACCTCTCTGGTTTGATTGCCATTAGATTGATGAGGTCTTTGGAGTTACTTTCTGCATTGATTCCCCCCCCCTCCCACTGCCATTCGCATCTCTGGATGTTTTTCTTAACTGGTGCATCCTAAATGTCCCTGCAGCCCCAGCAGGGAGGTGCAGGATCAGCACCGTCATTCAGGTGTGCAAGGAGCTTGTCTGTGTAATGTTCAGTTCTGTTTAATTTGAGCCTCAGACTGTTCCTTTTGCCATGCACAGCAGGACACTGATCTAGATGAAAAATGAAGTAGATGGACTTTTTTTTCTGAAGGCTGAATCTTAAAGTCAGTGGGTCTCTGCCTCCACAGGTGCCATGGGGTGATGGCCTGTTTCAGTACTTGGGAAGAAAATGGTTTTTTGTGACCAGTAATTATTACCATTCTTTTCCCATCTCATGTTAAATAAATTTGAACCTGGTACTTCAGGGTGTTGTTATCTTCAATATAAGATGTGACTTCTCAGTGGCAAAACACTGATGTTTTAATGTTGCCTCATACAATCCATAATGTGCATCTCCTTTTTTCAGTTGCTGAAACATCTTTTTTCTCCCTAACTAAGGAACATGTGATATACAGAAATTTCTTTTAAATTTTCCTTGCAAGTTGGGAACTGGACCGTAAAATTAGAGCAGTTCAGTGTAGAGGAGGTGAATCAAAGTTCATGTTTGCTTCTCATGTTCCCCAGTCCCAAGTGAAATAGGTGTTTCCTTGGAATAGATGCTTTCAGTGATGAAGATGTGCTTCCCCGTAACAACAGTCAGCATTACCTGCCTGCTACGGTACCACATAGCTTTAATTTTGTAGTATGTGCCCCTCGAGTGTTGAGTGGGTCAGGGTTGATGCCAGCAGAGGTGGCTGTGCTGCACCATCCCTGTGTGTTGGGCTGAGGGGGCCTGGGAGGCTGTGAGAGAATGAGACACTGCTTTTTACCTTCCTCTGGAAAATCATTTTAGGCAGCACTGCACTTGCAGGCTTCTCCTGTGTAGTTGGTTTGTGACTGGACTTAACTGTGGCAGTGTATAAAAGATTTTGATATTCTGTGAAATACCATGTAGAATTTAAATTTGATACTATAATAATTGAGTCCCTGTGACACTGGTTTTTGTTTTAACTTCTTTGGGGTTGGCACTAATCTCTCTCTTTTTTTTTTTTTCTTTAAGATGCTGTGAGAAACATTTCATCCAAATGCCAAATAAATTGTGTTCTGTAAGAGAAACGTGTTCCAGTGTCTCTTGATTTCGGCATCAATGTGGTTCCCCAGCATTGTGAAGGAGGGTTTTGTTAAATCACAATTCTGAGCTGTGATCTTGCAAAAAGATCAATAGATGCATTTAACTTTGAGCAGGTAGTCTGCCAGAGTTCCTATGTGTACAGATTCCAGGGGGATTCACCTGTATTAGTGTAATTTTAGGAAAGTCTTGGGATTGTACCCAAGAAAATTAAGTGCAGCGTATTCCTGCTGCCCTGCCCCACCCCATGGGAAGGTGCTGAGTCCAGGGCCAGGGGGCTCTGCAGAAGGGAGAGGCTGCTGCAGACTCCCGGTTTTCCCGCGAGCCGCGGGGCTCGCAGGGTTTGCGGTGGCTGCCGCGGGGCTGGGCAGGCTCCGTTCACTGCCGAAAGGCGGCCGGCGGGCGCTGCCCTCTGGGGCCAGGGCGGGCTCCGCTCCCCGACCCTGTGCCTGCAGAGAGCACCTGCCACCGCAGCCGCTCCGTGACCTGAACAGCCTGAACAGCGCGGCTCCGGAGCCCCGTCTCGGCCCCAGCCGGGCCATGCCGGCCCCGCTGAGGGCGGTGGGGCGCGGCCCTTCCTGCGCTGCCGCTCCTGAGGGACGCCCATCTCTCGTAGCAGCTGCCGGATTTCGCGGGCTCTTGGCCTGGAACCCCGTGGGGCTCTGCTGGTGCTGGCAGATCCCGTGCAGATACAACTTGGCCTTGCCTCCTGCCTCTTGCCTGGGGGCGGGACAGTTCCTGTAGGGAGCAGCATGGATTGTCCGAAGCACAGCCACGGCTCTCGGGGCTCCCCACCCTGACCCGGGGGCACTCGTGCCCACCGGCAGCTGTCTGTGTTGACCCTCGAGTGCTGTGGCAGGGCATTGCTGGGCAGCCTCCTGCTGTAAGCTCTTACCAGCTTAAAATGCGTTTTTCTGAGAGGGTGATGAGCAGCTGTGGCCAGCACGGCGTGTCCGGGGCGCTCAGCCGCTGGGAGAGCGCCAGGGCGGGGGAGCGTGTCAGACACGCGGCGGGGCCGTGTGCTGGCAGTGACCCGGGCGTGCCAGGCCCTGGGGGGAGATGTCGCTGCCCCCGGCGGCGGCCGGAGCGGGGGATGAATGAAGGGGCTGTGCAGCGGCGTGTGGCCGGAGCGCATCTGCCGGCCACAGTGCCTCCTTTGTGCCGGCGCCGGAGCCGCCCCTGCCGCGCTCTCTGCCCCGCTCCCAGCTTTCTTCCTGCGCTAGCACCAGCTTATTATGGGGGTCAAAGATCAGAGTATTTACTCCCTGGGAACTTTGCCTCTCTCAATGCCCCCATCTCTTCGTGCAACTATCCCTGGCTGATGTGATGTGAGCCACACTCTGGAGGCTCAGGTCTTGGTCTTGTCACTGTTCCTGCCAGCCCGGCTGCCCAGCCAGACTCCTGGGGGGCAGTGCAGAATTTACCTCCAGGAGCTGCTGGCACCTCTGCTGTGTGCTGGCACAGGGCTTGCTGATAGTGCACATGGTGGGGGTTCCCACCGGGGTGGCACCTTGCCCACTACCAATCAATGGCTGCAGCTTAAGTAACTATTTTTATCTTTCAGTGGTATTGTTCCCCTTATTATGGCTCTCGCCCTTTGTGCTGGGACTATGCGTGTCTGCGGGGACCTCGCCACCTCCTGGCTCAGTGGCAGCAGGCTGATGGATGTGATGTCGCCCTATGAGGACGGCACAGAACTGCACGATCAGCTGTGAGCTCATATCACCAGCAAGGCCGGCAATTTCAAGGCCTGATCTGGTTCCTATAGAAACTGGAGGTTGCTCCTGCGTGGCACGGGTGCCAGCAGCTAGCCATGCACCCCAAGGAGCAGTGCAGTGGGGATGGGTGGGAGCAGGGTAGGGCACAGTGCTGCGGTGCTGCCACTGCCTTTCCACATGCCTTGTAGATCCCACTTCTTCCTCACTCTGCTCCCACTTCTTGTCGGGGCTATGCTGAGCCCCACAAGCTGCTGCTTGCCCCCCCTTGCTAAAAACCACCACTAGAGAAGCCTAAAAACCTAAAAAAGTGTCCATGGGGCAATGAGTGACGCCGAGAGTCATCTTCTGACCCCAAGAGTCTTGGGCTTCTGCCCCACTCCTGGCAATATGGGCTGTCCCACTGTGGGCGTGTAGGAAGAGGGATCACTTGGTGGGCTCATGTTTCCAAGGGAGGTCTCGATACCATGAGTGCCGGAAGAGCTCCTCTCTTTCCCGGCAGCAATTGGCAGCAGGCTGCAGAGCTGGTGCGACCCTCTGCCGCACCTGCCCGCCCTTTGCGGCTCTCCAGAAGGATGACCACAGCCCTCTGCAGACTACCTCATCCCTGGAGCAGGGGCCAAGCGTCAGCCACGGCACCGATCCAGCCCAGCCCAGAGGACACCTGTGCTGCCACCCTCCTCTGCGCCTTGCACCGGGGCCCAAACATGGCTCGGTGCTGCCCAGGCACTGCCTGGGGCTGCTGCTGCATCGGGGGGGAAGAAGGTGCCCTAAAGAATCCCTGCTGAGGATGAGCCTGTTGTAGCACATGGCAGCCAGGCAGCTCTGCTGAGCCAGAGCCCATCCCTGGCCAAGCCGGCAGCAGGAGGCTCCTTCCCGCTGCCCGCGCGCTGCTGCCGGGTTGGTTCATCCTGGCCAGGTCTGGTGCTCCCGGCCAGGGCCAAGTGCCGGCGAGGGGAGCTGCGGGCTGGGCCCCGTGGCCTCCTTTCCTCTGCTGCATGAGGATGGCACGGATATTTAAGGAGAACCTGATAACACCATGGTTCTGTGTTCTCACCCCCTTCCTACCCACCTACCTACCTGCTGAGATCCTGGCTTCTGTGGGACCTGCCTGGACAGGTGCAATGGGATGGCATATGCTCACTCTGTGCTGAGGAGCTGAGCAGCTGCCTCCACCAGCACGGGATGCCTGCACTGGGCTGCGGTGCTGCTCGGGTGGGTGTGCAAGGCTTGTTCCCCAGCACTGTCCCCTGCAGCGGCCAGCCAATGCCCCATGGCTGTGAGAGCGAGAGCCAGTGCAGCCTGGTGCCGGCTGCAGAGGAAAGGGCTGAATGCCCCAGCACTGTGCGGCTCCTCGGTGACTGCAAGGACCGAGGGGCCCCTGCAGCGTGGCTGTGAAGGCCGCCTGGGCCCCGAGGATGGGGTTTCTGGGCTCTGTCCAGAGAGGGGCCTGTGCTTGCAGGCATGAGTTTTGTTTGGTCTGCGGGTCCCCATGGCACCACCTGCCCCTCCTCAAGTGGGAGCCACCACGCTCAGACATGGGAGATGCAGGACCCGCTGCTGGCTGGGGAGTTCCCAGAGCTGGGGGAGGGTATGTCCCACAGCCTGTGTTTGCAAGGAATGGGGAGGGGATGGGCCAAAGCTGCTGTCCCCAGCCCGTTCCGCCTCCTGGCAGGTCCGTGAAGTCCATCTGTAGTCCCACACACTGTGCGGGGGCGGGATGGGGCACAGCGGGGATGCTGCCGACCTCCAGCCTTGGGATGGAGAGCGGGATGGTACCGGGCGGGGAGCGGGGCGGGGAGGAGGCGGCCGCGGCTCAGCCTGCCTGCCTGCCTCCCTGCCGGGCCGGGCCGGGCCGGGCCGGG
>VXBQ01000064.1:603693-634357 GCA_013400175.1 Phainopepla nitens
CTCCTAGCAGCCGAGGAGTTAAAAACTCAGCCCGGGTGATGAATATGTAAGAGCAGAGCCCAGGCTGGAGCCGAGCATCTCCCGGGCTGCGGGCGCTGCCAGCGCTGCCGCCCGCCCCAGCCCAGCACCGGGCGTNCCAGCCCTCCTGGGGCTGTCTGTGCTGGCAGGAGGTGGTGGGGCCAGGGCCCCCTTGGGACAGAAGGGTTTTGGGCTTCAGCCCATCCACCCCACAGACCTGCACCACCGGGAAGCGCCAGTGAGGACGAAACCTCTGAGCGAACGGGCGCTGCCGTCCCGGGCCGAGGCGCTGCGTGCTCACCTGCATCCGGGCCAGGCTGGGGGTGCCCAGCGCTACCTTGGCTCTTGCCGGAGGATGCTCGAGGGCTGCTGCGTGCAGGTCTGAGGATATCCCAGAAGTTCTGCTTGCCCCTGGACCCCAAGATCCCTGCTCTGGGGACCATCGGAGTCCTGCCTGCACTGTCCCACTCCCAGTTCTCCTCGCTCTGGAGCTGGTGTCTACCTGTGTAGTGAGACTTTGGATGCAGTGCCGTAGGCTGAGGCCTTGAGCAGCACAGGTGGAGGCCGGCAGGGCTGCCTTTGTCCTGCTGGTCCGAGCGGCTGCGGCTGGCACGACAGCGCGGCTGGGCTCGCCTGCAGCCGGCCCGCTGGCATGGCCCCTCGGCCATCAGGGGGACCGTTCACGTGGGCTGGCCCGGGCGGCACTGGGTTGTTCTGTGCCTCCTGCCAGGAGCAGAACGGGGAGCTGAGGAGGGAAGGGGTGCACTCCCCAGCTCCCTCTGCAGAGCTGATGTCCCTGGGTGGATGCGCAGCCAGCAGAGCAGGAGCAGGGCGCCGGCTTTCTCGGCATCCCCTCGGTCCCTGCACCAGCCAGATCCTTGCACCTGCTGCGCTATCCACCTGCACTTGTCATCCAGCCCGTGGTACCCACAGCCATCCGAGCGCTGGTGGGAGCTCGGCAGCTCTGGCTGAGGTGGCCCTGAGTGACGGGACCGACCACCATCCCCACAGCGTGGGCTCGGGCCTGCCCCCGCCCGCCTGCTGCCGCTGCCAGCCCACCCGCGGGTCAGCTCCCCTCGGCTCCCGCTCGCCCGCGGCTGCTGGGGGCCACTGCTGCGGGGAGAGGAGCTGCCTTGGCTCCCCAGGATGGGTAAGGGGGGATGGCCCCACGAGAGCTGGGGAAGGAGCACAGTGAGCAGTGAGGTTTGGCTGCCTTGGAGCAGTGATACTGAGGGAGGCTTCCCTGTGAAGCGCCTGGGGGAGGCAGGGAGGGTGTGAAAACACTAGCGCCAAAAATAACCGTGATGAACACAAGTGTTGGCGGGACCCCGGGCTGCACTGGGGGACGTCCTCATTGTCGGGGGGCTGGGCATGGCTGTAGGTGGGTTTGGTGGGTTTGGGGAAGGGTGCCTGTCTCCATCACTTGCCCTGACCTCTCCTTTCTCCCACAGGGCAGTGGTGTTATGACTCACAGGACCCCCAATGCGGTGAGTGGTGCTAAGTGTGGGTGTGTTGGGGCTGTGCAGGGCTCAGACCCTCGTGTCTCCCCACAGTGCCCAGCTGAGAGCACCGTGGGCAGCATCAGCAAGGCCCAGTGGGGAGTGTGGCACAGAAAAGGACAATTTCCCCCATGTCACACAAAAATGGGAATGGTTAGAGGAGCTTCACTTTCAGGGCTGTTGCTGTTGAGACTTGATAAACACCTGAGCCTCTTGGAGCAATTCAGCCCCACCTCTCACCTCAGCCAGGTCCAGATGCTCCTGGGGCAGCACCAGCTTTCTCCACTCCACCTGAAACAAATTAAGTCCAGGTTTTAAAATACTCTATTAGAAACCCAGTGTAGTGCAGGCAGCAAGGGGGACTGGGGATCCAGGGGCCCGGCTGAGCAGGGACAGCTCCCTTTGAGCAGGCAGCAACCCTGCATGGATGGGGAGGGAAGCATGGCTGGGGGCACTTTTTCTCAAAACATACAAATTACAAATAGCTTGTAAAAGGTTAATTAAAGATCATCAAGCATTTAATCAGCTGTTACAGCCCAACTGTTTTATAGCTCTTGGGTTTACATGCCCTGTGGCCTGTGAGTGTGGATTGCTGGGCTCCGCTCATCCCTGTCGAAGCAAGGCTCGGTTGTACCCGGTTTAAGGCTGCTGGGCTGGCAGCGAGGGCAGGTTTTGGCAGGGCAGAGGGGCCGGTGGGAAGCGGCTGGAGCAGTGTGGAGCCGGCTGTATGCCTGCAGCAGAGCCATGTGGAACAGCCCCTTATTGAAGGCACCTGGTAATCTGTGGGGCTGCCCAGTTACACTGTGCCAGGAACCTGGTGGGATGGTGGCACATCCAGGCTGCAGCTCCCAGGGCTTCCAGGCAAAAGGCTGCTTGAATTAATGAGAGGAGAACATAAAGAGTAAGGGCTGAGCCCAGGGGGGCAGGAGGTGGGATACAGCCCACAAGTATCTGTGGTTTCATCTGCCCAAGAGGAAGGTAAACGTCAGAGCTGAACCCTGGGGCACTGCTAGGGGAAGAGTTCCCCAAAGCCTGGCTGTAGGCAAAGGTGGCCCAGCCATGATGTGTGCGTGGGAAGAGCCAACAGTGCCTATTGGGATGTGCTGAGATCCCCTGGGAATGGAGATGTCCTGAGAGGACAGGGCTGGAAACACTGAGGGAGCTCCTGTTTGCTGGCTGGGACTGAGCCCAGATACTGGTGGTGCCCAGTGGTGACACCTCTGTCCTGGGCTGACCAGGAGGAGGAGGAGTGGGGTGCCATGGCAGCCACACTGGAGCAGGGTGGCTGGCTGCCTACATCCTACAGCTGTGGGCTGCCACAAGTGTTGCAAGAAGAGATGATGCTGAGACAATGGGAACAAGCCACATACATGGGTTGGTTGTGTGGTCTAGCCATGGTGGCAGCCATGGGGACCCTGTTTGCAGCCCCCAGGCAGCACTGTGGGTTTGCAGTGGGTGCAGTCGGCTGCCAGCACTGCCGTGTCCTCACCCAGCTCCTGCTGTGATGACCCCCCACCTCTGAAGCTGCTGATGGGCATTGTGTGGTCACTCTGGAACCTGTGTAGGATTTGCCCCGGGATGAGTGGTATGGCTGGGTTGCATTGTCACCTCTCACAGCTGGACAGAACCAGCGTGAGTAGGTTAAACATGCCAAAACCCAGGAAGGGGCAGAAGGGGCAGGGAGAAAAGCCTGCCCTTCACCAGCATCAATGTGGACTCTGCTGCCAGGCTAAATATAGCCCCATGCCCCTCGAGGAAATCCTGCTGAATTATGGATGAGGCTGCAATAAGCCCCTGCGCATCAATAGGAAGGAAACTTAGCCGGGCAGGAGAGCAGTTCCCATGGGATGCAAGAGAGCACAGCTGGGCTGGCAGGGACAGCAGGGCTGGTTGGGGACACAGCCACCCGTGGCCTTGTGTCCCCCTCTGGGGGCAGCGGTGGTTCGGTGGCTGCCCGTGGTGCCCCTGCTCCTCCTCTGCAGGGCCCAGCCACTGGAAGGAGCTGAAAGCCACATGCGGTGGCGACAGGCAGTCCCCTGTGAACATCGACAGGCGCCGGCTGCAGCGGGATGGTGGCCTCGGGGACATCCTCTTCGAGGGTTACGATCAGGCTCCCCCTGGCAAGTGGAGGCTGACAAACAACGGTCACACAGGTGCGTGCTGGGGCTGGGCACCTTCCCCTGTCCCAGTTCCCCAGTCACCATTCTGACTGGGGCTTGGCTCTGGTGCCACTCCTGGGCGCTGCAGGATCCCATGCAGATTAATCTTAGTGCTGGGATGAAGCTGGGGGAGAAGGAGCTGTGCCAGGGCTGTTGCCCATCCTAAGCCTCCCCTCACCTTGTCCTGCTGCCCTTGCAGTGGTGCTGAACCTGGCGAGTGAGTCGGCCTCTGAGCACATCACCATCAGCGGCGGGGGCCTCCCCGGCAAGTACTCTGCGACCCAGCTCCATTTCCACTGGGGCAGCCTGGCTAGGAATGGCTCAGAGCACACCCTTGATGGGCGCCAGCTCCCCATGGAGGTACGTGAGAAAAAGCCCCCATCACGTTCTGGGTCGCCCAAGCCCTTGGCGTGATGGGAAGGGGTGATGCTGGGGCACCCCAAGGCTGTCATGCAGCAAGTGACTGGGCTCTGCAGCTCTGCACTGGTGGGTCCAACCATGCTCCTGCACAGGCACCTGGGTGGTGAAAAAGCAGCTGAAGTGAGACTTGAGGTGTTTCTTTACCATGCATGGACCAAGCTGCTTCATCCAAGGAAGTCAGTGGGGTTTGGGGGGCTGTGCCCTGCTGAGACCACACACTGAGCTAGGGACTGCAAGTGAGAGCAAGCAGGAGCATGCTGTGCCAAGCACATTTGGATTCTTCTGGATGAAAGAGGCTCTGCGCCTCTAAAATATTCATTATCTGCCAGAGGAAAGCAGAATTTACCTTCCGTGTCTGGCGAGCACCCGGGACTGCTGGCCCCCTTTTGCACACCCTTCAAAGGATGCTTGCTTCCTTGGGGTGCTTTGATCCTCTGAGCACGCACCCCACAGAAGTTCCGATAGGACCAGAAGCACTTTACTGGGAGAGGTTGACTCAGAGCCTGGCCATCCCAAGCTGGCTGGAAGGATCCATAGCAGAATGTCCTGCTGCCAGGGTGTTGGCTGGGGGCAGTTGTGCATGCCTGACTCCTCTGTGCTTTCCTTAGATGCACATTGTCCACATGAATACCAAGTACCAGACACTGGCAGAGGCTAAGGGGCATCCCAGTGGGCTGGCTGTCCTTGGCTTCTTCTTCCAGGTGGGTCTGCAGGGGCCCCTAGAAACTGGGTGCAGGTGGTGCAACCGGGCGAGTGTTGTACTGGTGTCCTGAGGGAGTGGGAAGGGGCAGGAAGGCTGGGTCAAGGCCAGGAGAGGCTGGGGAACCCACTGAACCCCACTGACTCTGCAAGAGAGGGCTGACTGGGAACCCTTCCCCACTGCTCTGCAACAATGTGAGGCAGGGCTGGCTCTGCCTGTGGTTGCTTGGCAGGACTGGATGACCCACTCTGCCCTGCTCAGGCTCTGCCTGAGTTCAACCACTTATTCCCCCTGCACACAGGTCTCTGAAACCACTAACACCAACTACAACACCATCGTGGCGGGGCTGAGGAATGTCTCCCACGCTGGTGAGTCACCTCCTCATCGAGGCAGGGCAGGAAAGGGGACACCCTGCTGTGGGAGAGCAGGGATGCACCCCAGTGGGTTGGGAGGGGAACCTGGCAGTCTCTGGGTTCATCTGCTGAGGGGGAATTGATGGGGGTGGCCCTGCTGTCCCCACCACATCCCTGGCAGGGGACAGGCTGAGTGCCCCTGTCTTGCCCCACAGGGGACTCTGTGGATTTGGCCTCCACCTTCCGCCTGAGCACGCTGCTGCCGCGTGCCGGCCGGCTCTCCGGCTACTACCGCTACCAGGGCTCCCTCACCACCCCCGACTGCAGCGAGGCCGTCGTCTGGACTGTTTTCGAGGAGCCCGTGGAGATTGGCCGGGAGCAGGTACTGGCATGTACAGCCCCATGTGCCAGCAACCAAAAGGCTCGATCCCCAGGGTGACCTCTCTCCTTGTCCTTCCTGACCTTTCAGCAAGAGCACAGGGAAAGTCATCTCTATAATAATGCTCCTGGCAACTTGGCAATTAATTAATTTTATGAAGGTTAAGTAATGGAGATATGGCCACCTGCCAGTGGGGAGAAATCCCATCCATACTGCCCTCCTGCCCAGCCTTGGCATTCAGAAAGAGAAATGTGAATGATTCCATTGAAGCTCAGTAGAAGCTCCAAAGAGATGGATGGATGGATGGAAGGAAGGAAGGAAGGAAGGAAGGATGGAAGGAAAGAATACTCCTCTGCTGCTCAAGCATCTTAGCAGATGTGTTTTCTTGAGAGAGTCACAGGCCAGTCACTCTCTAAGTGCTCACTGTTGGCACCAAAACACAATTAGCTCCTTTAAAACTCAAGACCTGATCCTTGTAAGGACCTGCCTCGGTGCTTACCCATGGGTCTGGCTTCAGGAGAGCAGTGCGGGGTGGTGGGAGGACACCCCCTGCTGTGGGGCCGTGCCATGGGTCCTGTGCCATTGGCAGCGGGGCAGTATGAGGCGGGCTGACAGTGGGCAGGGCTTTGGGGTCCCTGGCAATGCAGCTGCCCACCCTCCCTCTCTCCCTGCACAGCTGAAGGCATTCGTCAGCACCCTCCACTTTCCACTCGAGGGATCCGTGCTCCTAAAAATGATCAACAACTTCCGCCCGCCGCAGCCCCTCCGCAGCCGGAAGATCTTTGCCTCCCGGGCAGCCACAGCCAGCGGTGGTTCCCTGCACAGGGGCCATCACCAGCTCCTCTCACCACTGCTCCTCCTGGCCCTGCTCAGCCTTTTCTCGCCGGTCCCGTAGGGTCTGGCCCTGTGGCAGTGGAGATGGAGGCGATGCATCTTGTTCATGGGAAATGGGAAACAACAAAAAATGCACGTCGAAACCTTGGCTGGGTGAAGATTTTGTGAACCTGCATCTCTGCAGAGGTGACTCTCTGCAAGCCTGGAGGTGCCCTGGGATGCCCCTGTAGATGGGCAGTGAGAGCTGCTGGTGAGGGGATGCTGTACTGGCTGGAATAAAGCCAAGCTCCTCATCAGTGGGTTGCTGCCTCTTTTTTGGGGTCACTGGGGAGGGAGCTGGGGGTGGTGTCTGGGAATATCAGGAATATCCCCTGCGTGCTGGTGCAGGCAGGCAGGTTGAGTCAAATGCTGGCCCTGGCTCAGGATCCATACAGTTCCTGTGCTGCAGACGCTGCCCTGTCGCTTTCCCCGGGGTTGGGGCTGGCTGCTGGAGGGATGGGGGTGTCATTGGGAACGCAGCACCTGCAGTGCCCTTGTGCAGGACACAGGGATCTTTCCACAGAGCTCATTTTGTGCTGGCAGGAATAACTGCAGCTGCCGGCACTGCCAGGGCAGGGCTGTGTGAGTGGGGTGGTTCATAATTAATGTGCTGGAGCTCCAGGCATGTTCCCATTTTCTCCTGAATTATGGGTGAAGAGCACAGGCCCTTATCTGGGAGAAGAGCGTGGCAGGCTGAGGTTTTTCATCATTTCTGGAGGGAACCGCTGCCAGTGCCGGGTTCAATCCCCCAGCCCCAGCGGTGGCCGCGCCGCCCGTGGGCCCCGAGCCTCCCCCGCGCGAGGCTCTGGGGTGAAGCCCTGGCTGCAGGAGGCTCTCCGTGGCTGGAGCGGCCCCGTCGCAGATCCCCGATGCCCACGCCCGGGGGATGTGGCTCTGTGGCCCCCCAGCCCAGGGCCGGAGCCGCGGGACACGGGGACGCGCCGGACACGCGGGGGCGCCGCGGGCACGCGCACGGAGAGGTGCCCGCCGCGGCTTGGCCGCCGCCAGGGGGCGCACTCCGCTCACCGCCCCGCCAGCGCCACCTGTGCGACGTGTGCTTGTGTCCCTGTCCCTGACACCGCCACCATGCCCCGTGTGCTTCTGTCCCTGTCCCTGACACCGCCACCTGTGCGACGTGTGCTTGTGTCCCTGTCCCTGACACCGCCACCGTGCCCCGTGTGCTTGTGTCCCTGTCCGTGACACCGCCACCTCTGCGACGTGTGCTTGTGTCCCTGTCCCTGACACCGCCACCGTGCCCCGTGTGCTTGTGTCCCTGTCCCTGACACTGCCACCATGCCCCGTGTGCTTGTGTCCCTGTCCCTGACACCGCCACCGTGCCCCGTGTGCTTGTGTCCCTGTCCCTGACACCACCACCGTGCCCTGTGTGCCTGTGCCTCATGTCTCTGTGTCCCTTGTCCTTTTGTCCCCATCTTTGCCACTGCCACCTGTGTCACGTGTCTGTGTCCCTGTGTCCCTGTATCTTGCCATCACCACCTGTCCCTGTTCCCCTTGGGGCCCTTTCCTTTGTGTCTTTGGGCCCCCGTCCCCCGAGTCCTATGCCCCTATCCCTTCGTGTCCTCATTCACTTTTCCTCTCTGCCCCACTCCAAATGTTTTTGTCCCCTGTGTCCTCATGCCCCCATGTCCCATGTTCTTCTGCTGCTGTCCCTTGTGTCTTCATACAACCGTTCCTTGTGTCTCCATGCCCCCAGCCCCGGTGTCCCCTGTGCCACTGGCTCCCATGTCCTCTTGGCACCATCCCCCACATCTGGATGCCATTGTACCCTGCATCTTCCTGTCCTTGACCTGTGTTCCTACGCTCTCTCTACCCTACCAACCCTGCTCCTGTACCCTCTCTTCCTCCCATGTCCCATCATGTCCCCTCCTGTGTTCCCTGCCCCTCTGTGTTTCCATGTCCTCCATTCTGTCTGTTCTCTCATGTGCATCCATGTCCCACCATTCCCAGCACTGCCCAGCTTCAGCCCCTTGTGCCCAAAGGCCATAGGGCAGCTGCCCCATGGACGTGCCCAAGGCCAGCCCAGGGTGGCCCAGCCCCAGCTGGCGAGAGCAGGGGCCCAGTTGGCCGTGGTGAGCCCCAAGTGGCTGCAGCCCCCAAGACCACTCCAGTACCAGGCCAGGGTGTGAGGGGCACCCACGCAGTGGGACCAGGCGCCTGCCCAGGGGAACCATGGAGGGCACAGGCTGTGGTTCCTGAAGGCATTTGGGACCAAAATGTTGGGCAGTAGCTCTGGGAGCAGGCACTCCACAGGGTCCCCATCAGCTGGGGGACCTATCCTGGCCGTCTGTGGTGTCCCCAGCGGAGAATAGTAGTGGCACCAGGCAGGGTATGGCAGCAGAGACCCTCTGTACAGCTGGACACCAAAACCACCCCGAAGGCTCAGCACACACTGGGCAGCCCTGCTGAGACCCAATATCTGGAGAGGTGCTGTGCCTCTGCTGGGAATGCTGGGCTGCCTGGGAGCGAACATGGCAAAGCACCCCCCTCCCAAGAGCTGAACTGGGGCCAAACCCCAGCTTTTCCCACTTTTGCCCTGCCCGCAGCACGGCCAGGCAGTGGCACTCGGGGTGCCACGTGCTGGAAAGTTTGTGCCAAGGCAGCAGAGCGTGGCGAGGCCGGGGCTATTCCTGGCTCCCAGCTGGTGTTTGGCTGAAGAGGGCTCTTGGTTTTGGCGGGCTCTTGGTTTTGGCGGGCTGTAATTTTAGCAAAGGCTATTTCCAAGCCACGGGGCTGCGGTCAAAACAGCTGTCTGTGAATGTGCCTGGCTCAGCTGGGGGGCTATGATGTGCATCAGCACCCCCTGCCCACAGCCAGCCTGAGGGGTCTGGCCAAAAGTGCCCAAACATGGCAGAAATGTTTAAACCTGGTGGATGTCCCCCGCAGTGGCTGCAGAGGAAGGGAAAGGGCTGTGGCTCTGGCATGAGGCTGGCAGCATATGCACAGGGTGGGAGCTGTTGGTGAGGGTGTCACTGGCTGGGAACTCAGAATGGATGGAAAAGCTGTCTAAGATCATACTGACGCTGCCAGGTCCAGCCATGTCCCTGAACATCACATCTACAGGGTGCAGGGTCCAGCCCTGGGGTGAACCCAGTGTTCTTCTCCACTCCCTGTCACGCTGTCTGCTCTGCCCACTCTGGCCGTGGAGAGGGAAAAAGGCAAATTTGGCTAAAAGTCCTCCCTAACTGGGAGGCTAAAAGTTCTCCCTAACACTTCTGCTCCCTCCAAAGGGCCTGGTGAGGACCCTGGCAACCACCCCCATCACACTCCTCAGCCACCACTGCCATCACTTTTTTGTCACCATGCCACCAATGTTCCCTACCTAGAAATGTCTTAACATTAAACTAAAAAGTTCTACCCAGGGAATCATAACAAGGTCTGCAATTCAATGATCATGTTTCTCCAGACAGAGAGCACTAGCCCTGCAATCAAATCTTTCTCCATCAGCACACCTGACTGGGGATCAGCACCTGTTTACCTCAAAAATGAGAGAAAACAAGGGTCTCCTGAGTCCCCAGGCCAGGCTGAGGCTCTCCTGGGAATTACATTTTACTACTACAATAAAATTGAAATAATAAGTATTTTGAAGCAGCTGAAAGGTGTTTATTTTTGAGTCGGTTCAGCTTGTTTACAATCTGCTTACAAGCCCAGGCTTTTATCTTTGGGGCTGTTTACTAGGCTCTCCCCCAGCTTCTGGTGTGGTTTCATACACATCTAAATAACCCCCAGCAAGGGGGTACCTTCCTGCCAGCTGCGTGCCCTGGCAGTTGCTGTTTTGACGCAGTTATGCAAATGATTGCTCTCGTCTCCACAAATGGGCTTGAATGCTCAGGTTGTGTTTTCGACCACACCAGCCTGAAACATTTATTTATTTCATTTAATTCTCTTTCAATTGCAGGGCAATAAACCTTGGTCTTGCACTCTCTCTCTGTCTCCAGCTGAGGCTTTGACCCATGGCTGCCCAGGGGTGTTTGATAGTATTTTGTCATTCATGACTTGTACTTTATAATTTATATCTTATATTTTATTAATTTATAGCATATATTTTATTAATATTTAACCTGTATTATATACAGACTTGGGAAAACCTGCCCCATATTTTCTGAACCTCTAGGCTGCCCCTGTACCCTGCAACAGGCTGGACTGAGGGATGACCCCAGAGAAGGGGCTGCCTTGGCAGCAGGCAGGGACTGATTAGTTTAATTCAGCAAATGAGTGAGTAAATTCAGGGTGACCTGACAGCAGGGTAGCAGTAGGAAGCTGTTCAGGCTGGTCCCCCTGTGGTGGTGGCACAGGGAGACAAAGCTATAATGTGAACAGTGTCAGGGTCTTCCCTGGCCTCAAAGCCCACGGGTGTGGGGTCAGTGATGCCCAGGCCGGGGGCTGGATGCCCTGGGATCACTGCAGGGGTGGTGTGTGTGCACACGTCTGCATATACATATGCAGTGTGTGTGCATACACACGTGTGTTCCTGTGTACAGCAGCTGGGACATCCCACACCAGGGCAGGGACCCCCCTGTCAAGCAAGACCCCACCGGACGCCCTGTCAGGGACCTTCCAGGGGACAGGAGGGTGACCCTGGCCTGGGGACACATATCCTGCTATGGCACAGAGTCTTGGTACAGCCTTGGCATCAGCCCCCTCATCAGTGAGTCCCTGGTTCAGCCCTACCCACCCTGCCAATTTTGGGCAGCATCGTGCCACCCCAAGACCCTTCCCCATCTCAGGGGCTGATGTCCCCCACAAGGTGATGGCCCCCCTCGGGTAAGAGCCCAGTGAGGCAGGGACACAGAGCTGGCCTCCATCTCAGGGCTGAGCCGACTCAGGCTCGGCTGCGTGGCGCTGGCTTGTCTTCACACGTCAGCACCCACTGGAGACAGTTTCGCTTCCTTTTTTGGGGCACCCTTTTGAATTTCTGATTGGGGACTGCAGTGGGTGAGGAGTAAATTTAGCCAGGGGATGCCCCACCGCCACACAGCTGCACGGTGGGGCTGACTGGGGGAAAACAGGGGGCCAGTGCTGGCGTGACACAACCTGGGCTCTGCACAGCCTTTCCCCAAGTCCTTCAGAGAAGACGGCTGTGTGAGCAGAGGGTATGTCGGGATGGGGTGCAGGAATCAGCAGCACCCTCCGGGAGCGCGGGGGCTGCACCCCCCCGGCTCAGGCAGGGCAGAGGCCATGGGTGTCACCCGGAGCTGGCACAGCTGTAGCACCAAAGCGAGGGGACTTGTGCCATCCTCCCACTGCTGTCCCGGTGGGTCTGGCTCTGCCCCACTTCCCCCAGCCTGGGGCAGGGGCTATTCTGGGACCCTGCTCTTACTTTCGAGTTTCAGCCCTGCTGCCTCCAGGAACGTGGCTGTTTGTGTGGCTGCAGCTGCGCTGGGGGCAGGCGGGACCCATCCCCTCCTCTCCGGCTGTGCCACGCCGTCCTTGTCTCTCCAGATGAGGTGTTTCATCAGCTCCAGGTGCACTCTCTCCACTCCTGCCACGTCCCCACAAAAACAGATCCCACCTCCTTCTGGTAGGAGACTTTGGGGCTGGCCTGACCTGGGGAAATCACCCAGTGATGTGCAATATAAAAAAAAGCAGGTCAGGGCTGGTTTTTGGGGCACAAATGTGGCCAGAGGTGGTCATCATGGAGGGGACCCATGGAGAATTTGGGGAGCAGAGCAGAGCTTTGTGCTCGAGGTTTGTGGCAGTGGTTTGGGAGCGAGGGTTGCAAGAGCTCCTGTGATCCCACACTCCTTTGCCTATATTCCTGCATCCCTCACTCTGTTCTCAGCTGTGGGACCCCTCCAAGACCAAGATTTATCCTCCAAACTCCCAAGACTTTATCAAATGGCCCCTGAAAGCCTTGTTAAGCCCTCACTGGGAAGCCTCAGCCTGGGAGAGCAGTTCTCACCAAGCCCCAACCCTTCATGGGATCCACTGCTTCTCTCTGCAGCTAATTAAAGCCTTCCTGAAGCATCTCATTTACTAAATTAGATCCCCCTCATTTTAAAATTACTGGCAAGCTGGGAAAATGAGAAAATAAATGACTGTTAAAATTGCAGTGCAGGAGCCAGCAGAGTGAGAGCAGGAGCTGCAGCTGGGGAGGGGAGGAAGGTTTCAGTTCTGCTCAGCACATTTGTTCACCAGACACCCCCAGCGAGGGTGGCGCAGGAGTGGATCCAGATTGCTCTTCCCAGGCACTGCTTTTCTCCCTGTGAGGGGATGGATCAGGCCCTGCATCCCTCTGTGTTTCCCAGCCGAGGCTCTCCAGCCCTGTTGAAGGCTTGCTAAGGGTAAATCTCTGGCTGGGAATTTGCCAAGTTGCAGGCAGCAGAGGAGGATGGGAACCCTGGAGGGGCCAGGGCCACTGATCTATAATTAATCAGGCTTTTTCTTGACAGTTGTTGCTTATGGAAAAGATTAAGCAAAATCTTTTAATCAATAATTAGTGAGGTTTCCTGCTCCCTGAGTCAGAGATGTGCCTGTGCTCTGCCCACACAGACCTGAGCTGAAGTGAGGCCCCATCTTGTGCCCCAAATTCAGTCCACGAAAGCTGGACCTGGTGAACCTGTGACCAAGGAATGGGCTTTACTCAGGAAATGTCAAGATGAATCTCAAGACACAGGGACAGCATTGCCTGGCCACCCTCCTCCAGTGCCCCTCCCCAGAAATGTGGCATTTCTCAGGGTAAAACCTGGGATGGGGTGTCCTGTGTTACCTGCCATTCACTGCAGCCTCAACCACTACTAAGGTGATTCAACAACTGCTGGAATTGGTAATTACTGAGGTTTGGTCTTTGCAGTGGAAAAGAAGTGAACATCCTTCCTGGCAGCAGGTCTCGGTCATGGAGGCATTTCTGGCTGGCAGAGTCCCAGGCAGAAGCTCTCCTGGCAGCAGCACAAGGCTGGGGATGAGATGCCAAAGGCAAGGGTTTGCCAGAAAATAACCTTGCTTGAGCAAGGAAGGGGATCAGTGGCAGTGTGGAGGAGCTGCTTCCATCTCTGGGCTCACATTCCCCAGCAGTGGGCTGGAATGGATGAATGCATGCATGGATGTGGCTGTGCTGCAGGAAATCACCTTCAGGACCACCTGCCATGGCCCAGTAGCCTCCCAGGAGCTAGCCCTGCACCTCTGCCACAGTGGGCACTCTCTGCTCAGGAACCTGTGTTAAGGAAGCTTATCTTGAAACACAGTGGGACAGATCTCTCCATCTGGATCCCGCAACATGAAAAGGACGTGGGTCTGTTTGGGTTAGTCTAGAGGAGGCTACAAAGATCTCAGAGCACAGGAACACCTCTGCTATGAGGAAAAGATGGGAGAGCCTGGAGAGGAGAAGGCTCTGACAAGACCTTATAGCAGCCTTAGAGTACTTGAAGGGGGCTTATAGGAAAGATGAAGATAGACTTTTTAGCAAGCCCTGATGCAACAGGACGAGAGATAATGTTTCTTAACTAAAGAACGGTCAGTTTAGGCTAGATAAAATCAGAAATTTTTTAATGAGAGTGGTGAGGTGTTGAAACAGGTAGCTGAGGGAAGCTACAGATATCCCATCCCTGGAAAGATTCAAGGTCAGGCTGAAAGGGGCTCTAAGCAACCTATCTGTTTGATGTCCTCATTCATTCCAGGGAGCTTAAAAAGGTGCCTTCCAACCCAACTCATTCTAGGGTTCTATGATTCTGTGTCCCCAGAAGACACGGGACATGTGGCAACCCAAAGCCTGGTGGAGCAAGGCACTCCACAGGCACAGCCTGGGCAGGTGGATGTGGTGGGCCGATCCCCCCTTCCCCAAGAGGCTGGTGAGGGACACCTCTCCCAGAACTGCACAAGCATGGCTGTGTGCTCCCAGCCCCTGTCCCTGGTGTGGCTCCTGGCTGCCTTGATGGGGTGACAACAGCAGAGCACTGGTGCTTTCGGCATAGCCGTGGCTGTCAGTCCTTCCATGGGCAGGGCTGCAGGGAACCTTCCCCAGGGCTGTGCTGGGGATGGGGACAGGGCATATGGCATGCTGGAGTCCAGGCTGTTGTGGCACAGGGTGTGATGGACAGGCTGGTGCTTGTGCTTAACTGGCAGCTGCACTGGGACCCCCATTCTGGGAATCATGGGGGTGACTGAGAAAGGGGGACAGAGCCAGGCCTGGTAGCAAAGGGACATGGCTGGCCATGCCTCCACCACAGGCCACATGTGCCTGCGAGGCACCTGGCACCCAGAGGCCAACGAGCAAGGGCCGAGGATGGTGCAGCCAAGACCACGTGTTCAATCAATGCATGGGGGCTGAGTGCAGGCTGTGCCCCAGGCTGCTCATACCCTGGTCTTGGCAGTGCCAGGGGGTTTCACTGGGGCCCCCAGGCTTGAGCAAAATCTTCACAGAGCCCCTGCAATATGAGTGTGTGTGTACACATGCATGTGTTCCCATGCCACCCCCAGAACTGGTGCCAGGGGGCTGACGGCAGGGAGCGGGCGCATTGGAAGGACACAGAGACAGGGGTGCTGAGCCAGCGCTAGTTCAGTGTCGGTGTTTATTTGTGTGACACTCAGAGTGGGGGGACGGGAGCAGGGGACGGGCAGACATGGGCAGAGACATCTGCAGTGGGGGGAGCTGCTGCTCCCAGAAGTGGGGAGGAGGGAGGGAGCCAGCAAAGTGCCGGCAGGGTGGGTTAGATGCCGCACTCGGATCTGTTCACGGTCTTCTCCACGTTTCCGGCCACGTGCCTGACCTTGCATGAGACAGAACTGTAACTCTGCCACGTGCTGGCATCCAGCGCCAGGTAACTGCTGGCCATGTACTGGGTGTTGTTCTGCCGCTGGGACTGGCTGGTCTCCACACCACTGGTGATGGTTTTGCCGTCAGCCACCCATTCCACCGTCACATCCTTCGGGTAGAAGTTCTCAATCAGACACACCAGGGTGGCTGTGCCCTGTGATGTGATCTCCTCAGAGGATGGCGGGAAGAGGTGGACGGTGGGAGCGACATTCTCGCCTGTGAGAGACAAGAGGGGTGTGGGGTCAGAGAGGGCCCTGTCCCCCACCACAGCCCCTGCCTGCCTTGCTGGCACTACCCAGAAACTCCCCAGTGTCCCCACAGCCAAGAGCTTATCACTCATAACTGTCATGTATTTAAATTTGGGATATACAAATATATATTTAAAAAAAAATTATATATAGATAAAATATATATTTGTATTTGTAAAATATATATATATTTTATATATATGTGCATATATGTATGTGTAATACACATATACATACATCTCATATATGCTTGTATATGTTTTATATACACTATATATATGTGTATATATGTATCACACACGATAGATATATACAGCTAATATACATAATATATATAAATTGTACAATATACATACATATGTAGTCCCTATCATGTGAACAGATGTAAAAGTCTATAAAACGCATTTAACATGAATATTTATACATTTCTGTATCTCATATATATAAAAATACTTATTTTATATATATTTATATAGATACACATACATACATATATATATTTAACTAAATTTTAATTTCTTTGCCATAAAGCCATTTCTTTCCTTTTTACAAGGCAATTTGAAAAAAAACCCAAAATTTCACAGACAAATCATCCTGTTTTCTGCCTCATTCTGTCAGACATTTTCTTGCCTCTGAAAAACTACCACCCAAAGGAGGTGGTAAAAATCACCCAAAGGAAGGTGGAAAAAAGATGTTTGGTCTTTCTGGTGGGATTCAGCTGCCTCCTCCAATGTGCAGCGCTTCTATTTATATCGTCACATCTATTTCTATCTCTGCCTCCATTTGAAAACCAGGATGACTCCACCATTAGATACTTTTTGATGAAGAAATGGTCAAAGAACATTTTTCTTGATCTTAGCCCCGAGTAATTTGGTTCAAATCGGGATTTTTCACCAAATTCTTTTAAAAATTACAGACAAAGACAGACAAATGACATTTCCAGCAGCATTTTCAGAACAATAATCTCCATTTTTCACATAGCTTACCTGGACAATGGGCTCTTTAAGATACCCCTGGAATCTTTTGTCCAAGATTCCAGGGACATGCTGTTTTAACACAAAGTCAGGATGACTATGGGCTGCTCACAGCCGAGGACAGGTTGTCCTTTCACAACACCTGCACCATGGGCCATGGGACCCCACAGAATTGCCCCTGCCCCTCACCATGGGTGACAAACTTAGTCGCAGGACTAAGAATTGAGGATTTAGACTTTAGACTGACAAATTTCTTTGACAGACAAAAATCACCTCTTTTAGAGACCTAAACCTGAATTTCCTTCCCCCTGAGACCTCAGACAGATTTCCTGGACAAATTTCAAGACTTTTTGATTGAGAAAATATGCCCCGATTCTCCGTGGCGCACACGGAGTCGTCAGAGTCCGCAGGGACGAGACAAAGTCCCAAACGCTGGGCTTAGCGCCTGACCCCAAACGGGCGGCAGACCCCAGCCCGGTGCCAAGTCCGAGAAAAAAAACCCCAAATCACCAAAAATCGACAAAATGTCAAAATTCTGCGGTGGGAAAGGAAAGACCGAGGGGAAGTCGGCGACTCACCTTTGACGGTCAACGCCGTCCCGGCCCCGAATACACCACACAGTGACATGGGGCCGTACAAAAACCTCCTGCCTCATGGCAGAGCAGTCCTGGACCCCATGGATGTGTGAGGATGGAGAGCATGGTCTGGAAATATCCCAATGGATGAGCGGAACAAAGATGATGGGATGAAGATGCCCCGATGGACACAGCAGGATGAAGGTGTGGGCACAGCCATACCTGTGGAGTTTTGGTCCTGGCTGGGCTCTTTCAGTGCAGCTCCCACCACCAACAACGGAGTTAATAGCTGAAGTTCTCTGCAGGCAACATATTTTTATTTATATTTACCCTAAAAATATGAAAAGGCAGGAGGTGGTGATGCCTACATAGAGCTGTGATAGCCAATGAAGGGGTGAGCCAGAATGGGTTTCAGCTAAAACAAATTGACTTCAAATTTCCCTGTAAAGGCTTGCCTGCTTCTTTGAAAATTGTTTTCCCAGTCTGGTGCCAATCCCACAGATTGGCAGATTCAAGGCTCAGCTTGGACCACTGAATGCCAACAGCACCAACATAAATTGAACCCACAGATTTTCAAATGATGTGGTTTGTGCAAGTGGTTATAGAAAGAGGCAGAGTCAGTGAACTTCCTGAGTCACAGGAACTATATAAATAGTTCACTATAAAAGAGGTAACTCTTCGAAGATTTTGTGGTTTGAGACACTGTCTCTTCCAGAGGTTTGCTTTGCCTCTGGGAAGGTTTACGCTTTAGTGCAAAGCCTGAAACTATCCAAAAAAGAAAAAAAAAATCACTGAAATTTTCTATGCAAAGCATTTAGCTGAAGCCACTACACTCTACTGTGGATGATATTTTCTGAGCATTTCTCAGGCTTCAGTGGGGTTTCAGTTTCATTTTGTGGGAGGACAAAAGAGGGGGATAATGTTCAGCTCTTCAGTCCTGCTCTTCTCTTTGGAGAGAGGTATGGAGGAACAGAGAGTCGGTGCTGGATGCAGCAGGGTTTTGCTGAAGTAGCTTTTGGCATTGCCACCGGAGCAGGAGATCTTGAAAGTCTCTCCCAGTCTGGCAGACACCTTGGACATCTGACTCAGAGATGCTGCCTGGACAAGGGAATGTGAGACAAAGAGGGGAGAAGAGGGGTGTCAGTGTGTGACCCAGGACAGCCCACTCTGATCTGGAGGATGGGGCTCCTGTGCCAAAAGATCCTGGTGGAATACGAGGGATCACTGCCTCAGACAGTGCCCAAGGCCTGAACCCAAGGCCAGGGCCCCATGAAGAGACTTGGTAGAGCAAGAGGATGTGGCTGGCAGCAGAATGAGGTGCTGGGGCTGATAACACGGCAATGCCAGGCACTGCACAGCCTCAGGATCTCCTTGTGCACAGCACAGGGCAAGCAGGAGGCCATTCACAGCCAATGGCCATGGAGAGGAAATATGAAGCTGCCTCAATCCCACAGCCCTGCTCAGCCCCAAGATAGAGGGTTTAACTCAGGTTTAACTCCTCTGTTTCCAGAGGGCTGTGCCCCCTGTGGTGATGGTCCAGAGGCTCCTGCCACAGTTGGGCTGGGAGCTGTGCTGGGAGTCATCAGCAGGGCCCAGGGCACCATGGAGATCAGGAATAGCTTGGTTCTGGAGCACAGATCAGGCACAGGAGGTCATCCCAGCATTTCTTTTTTGTGAGTGTGGGCAAACACTGGACAGACTTCCTAGAGAGCTAGGTGATATCCCAGGCCTGCAAGTGTTATAAAGACACTTGGACAATGCCCTACATTTTTGTCATCCCTGAAGTGGCCACACAGTTAGACTGTGTGGTCATTGAAGGCCTCTTCTGTCTGAAATGGTTTATTCAGTTCTATCATATCTGCTCTCATCCACAAATGACAAGGAAAGGGCTGTTAGGATGGAGCTGGGTCCCTGGGAACAGCCACATTCACCACAGGGCAGAAAAAGGCAGATTTGTGCCAGGGACCTGCCCCACCAAACAGGGACTGCAGGCATTCCTAACAGGCCCCTCCCATGGCAGGAAGACTTCATATCCCTTCCCCATTGCTCCATTTCACCATGGTAACATTATCACTGCCATTTTGGTAGTTACCACATTAACAGACAGCCTTGTCCCGGGCTTAAGCCCCAGAGATGGTTACTGTGTTCATGGAGCTGGACTGGGATCTGGAGAATTGCAAAGGGATGTCTGCTGGTCCCAATCATTGTAGTAGATCTCAGTGACAGGGACATAGCCAGGAAACTTAAGCTGGTACCAGTCACAGCTGCTGCCACCCCTGGAGCAGATGACTTTGATGGCTTGTCCCACAATGGCTGACACTGAGTAGAGCTGACAGAGCACTGCCTAGACCACAGAACATGGAGAGGGAGAGGAGGGAGGAAAGAAGATGGGGGTGAGCCAGTGACCTGGAGCATGGCCCTCTCTGATCAAGGGAACAGTGAAAGGACAAATCTGCCTGCAGGCACTAACATGGGACACCCTGGGCCATCACAGCATTGCTAGGAGGTCATAACTTCCTCAAATGATAGAGGTTGGGCACAGTCTTGGGGCTTCAAGTGATAGCTGAGGCAGTTGGTTTTTGTACCACTTCCCCATTGCTCTGTGTCACGGTGCAGCAGTACTGCTGCTGTCATAGCTACCACAGAAATAGACAGCCTCGTCCTCGGCTTGGACCCCAGTGATGGTTAACGTGGCCGTGGAGCCGGATGTGGATCCGGAGAATCGCGAAGGGATGCCCGAGGGTCTCTTGTCATTGTAGTAGATCACAGTGACAGGGCCACTGCCAGGGACCTTCTGCTGGTACCAGCCATAGCTGTAGCTGCTACCAGAGCAGGTGATCCTGACCGTCTCTCCCACGCTGGCTGACAGCGAGGATGGCTGAGTCAACGCTGCCTGGACCAGAGAACCTGGAGAGGGAGAGAAGAGAGGGGAGAAGATGGGGGTCAGTCAGTGTCCCAGGAGCACAGGCCTGCCTGGGCATCAGGATGGGGTCCCTGTGCCCAAAGGCCCAGTGCAGTCTGGCCATGGCACCTGTGCTGTGCGCGAGCACCACGAAGAGAAGAGGGGCCCAGGCCATGGTTCAATCCCACCAGCTCAGCGTCCCCAGAATGATGGGGCTGTGCCGTGGACCCTGACTCCCTTTTAAGCCCCCGCCTGCCCAGGACACGTCCCCTCCATGCAAATCCGACCCTGCGGTCACGGCCGGATCCTGCCCGCGCCTCTCTCCACACATCCCTCCCTGTTCCACACCCAGCCCCACCACCCCAGATGCAGCAGTGCTTGTCACCAGACACAAAGCAGAGACACCTCCCAGCTCTGAGCCTGAGACCCACCAGCATTGACCCCTCTGTCCCCATACCAGGCTGAATGGCTGCAATGCCTAAGGAGAAGAGAGAGCTGGGCACTGTGGCAAGGGCATACAGGAGCACCTGCAGCTCCCAGCAATGGGACTGGAATGGTGCCAAGCCCCACCATTCCCCAACTCATTTTTGGCATTTTTCCCTTCCATGGGTGTTCCAGACCCATAGAGTACTCCCTTGCTCTCCTGCTTTTGTGCCATGGCTCTTCTTCTGACAGCTGAGATCCACCACTCAAGACCAAGACCTTTGCTCTTCCCAGGCATTCACAATCCAGAACCATGGGAATGGGCCAGCACTGAGCCCCAGGGTCCAGCAATGCCTCCCCATTAGCTGATCATGAGCCCAGTGTGCTGGTGCTCAGTAGCCAGAGCCAGGGCAGCTCCTGATCAGTCCTGCTCTGACTCAGGGTGCAGGGATCATGGCTGTCTTTGGCAGTTCCAACCCAGACAAAGAGTGGCTGCACCACAGGAAATTCCCGAGAGGGAATTCCCAGGACCGTCCCTGTCCCTGACTATGCTGTCCTCAAGGTGCCAGGGCACCAGGGGCCGAGCTGGCATGGGTAGAGCAGGGCCGCAGGGCTGTCTCCCTGTGAGTAGCATGGAGGGGACCTGCTGGAGCAGAGCACATGTCCCATAGCAGGAACTGCCACACAGGCACAGATGCTGCTCCATGTTGTACCTGGGCAGCCGCAGGCAGCACCCAAGGGTGCCCCGCTGGGGCAACAGTGGGCTTGTGTCTCCCTTTATCCATGCTGGGAGTTACTCTGGTCCTGATCACCACTGGTGTCCCAGCCAGAAGAGTGAAAGCCTCCCCCTGCTTTTCGTCCTCCTCTGCTTGGACTTAGCCATGGATAATGTGGCCATGGAGATGAGTGCTTTCCCAAGTGCTATATATCCCTTCCCAAAATGCCAGGGAATGGGCAGGGACCTGGGGCTCTAAGGGACTGCCAGGCTGAGACACCAGGCACAGCCACATTCAGTGCAGGGCAGTGAGAGCGAGGCCATGACGGGGACCTGACCCCCATCAAACAGGCACAGCAGAGACTCCTGACCAATATCTGCAATAGCAGGAGGTTTTTGCATCACTTCCCCAATCGCTGCATGCCACTGTGGAGGCACTGCTGCTGCTGTCCTCACCACCACAGAAATAGACAGCCTCGTCCTCGGCTTGGACCCCAGTGATGGTTAACGTGTTTGAGGAGCCAGACCCAGATCCGGAGAATCGCGAAGGGATGCCCGAGGGTCTGCTGTTATCAGCATAGATGACAGTGACAGGGCCACTGCCAGGGACCTTCTGCTGGTACCAGCCATAACCATTGTTGCTGCTCCCCCAGCAGATCAAGGTGTTTTGCTGCAGAGACATGGACACTGGGGACAGCTAAGCCAGAGTCATGTGAGAGCCATGGGCTGCAGCAGAGAGCCATGCCCAGCCAGAGCACCCAGGGCTCTGGTGTCCTGGTGAACACCCACACGCCCAGCCCTGAGCTGCCAAGGTGGCTGCAAAGCTGCTGGGCAGGACTCAGACTGTGGAGCAGATATGTGGCAAAGGTGTTCTTGGGCAGCTTCACAGGCTGCAGCTCCTAACATTGTCCCAGGCTCCTCTGCCCCTCACGTGGATATTGGGCAGTGAGGATGAGCCCAGGTCAGGGCTTCTGCAGCACCAGGGCACAGTCACTGGGAACATAGTCATACAGTCATGGAATGGTTTGAGTTGGAAGGGACATTAAATACCATCAACACCCCTGCCATGGGCAGGGACACCTTTCATTAGACCAGGTTGCTCAAAGCTTCATCCAACCTTGCCTTGAACACTTGCAGGGATGGGTCATCCACAAGTTCTCTGGGAAACATGCTCCAATGCCACATCATGCTCGGAGTCACAGCCCTGAGACATGGAACACACAGAGAAAAGAACCAGGAAGAGATGGGAAAAGTCCCAAAGCTGGAGAGGTGGTCATGCCTGGCACAGTGAAATAAGGCACCAAAACCAGCCTTTTTGACACTCAATATCTTGCTTTCCTGTGGCTCAGTGTCACCATGAGATCAGCAATGCTGCTGTTGAAGCTACCGCAGTAATAGACAGCCTTGCCCTCAGCTTGAACACCAGTAACCGTCTGGAGCCAGACACAAAACCAGAGAATTGCAAAGGGATGTCCGAGGGTCTTCTGTCATTCCAGTAGATCACAGTGACAGGGCCACTGCCAGGGACCTTCTGCTGGTACCAGCCATACTCATTGTTGCTCCCAAAGCATATAGCCCAGACAGTTTGTTCCAGGTTGGCTGGCACCGAGGATGACTGACTGGACTAGAGAGCCTGGAGAGGGAGAGGGGTAAGGCAAATTGATGGGGGTGAGCCATTGCCCCAGGAGCACATCCCTGCCCAGGCAGTACAACAGGGCTCCTGTGCCCATGGTCCTCATGCCACACTGGGACACACAGCCTCACGACAGAGTGGAAGATTAGAGACCCATGGCCCTGGAAGGAGAGCTGGCAGCAGCAGAGCAGTAGAACATCACCCTCTGAGGGAAAGGGACCTGGTCATGGCTACAGAAACATGGGGGAATCAGAGCCCAGCCTAGCTCAGGGCAATGCAGCAGGAGCAGCTTCAGTAGCAGCAGCAGCAGCAGCAGCAGCAGGAAGAGGGAGCAGCCTGAAGCAAAAGGCAACAAACAAGGCTGGAGATGAGGCAGTGCCATTCCTATTATGGGGACAGGAGAAAGAGTCACCTCCTGCGCATTCATGTCCTTAGGCAGGGGACAGGAACCTGCCTCAATTCCATTATCACAGCGTTGTTTGGCCATGAGAAAAAATGGCTCAAAACTTTCCTCTCTTGACACTGGGTTCTGTGTCTCACTTCCCCATTACTCACTGGCTTCATCACCTGCACCAGTACTGCTGCTGTCCCAATTACCACAGAAATAGTCAGCCTCATCCTCGGCTTGGACCCCAGTGATGGTTAATGTGCCTGTGGAGCCGGATGCAGAACCGGAGAATCGCGAAGGGATGCCTGAGGGTCTATTGTTACTGCCGTAGATCACAGTGACACAGCCCAAGGCACCCCAGCACAGAGGCAGCAGGAGGAGGACATGGCCATCAGTAGCAAGATGTGATGGGCTGGGGGACAAAGTCACACTGATCTTTGTAGGGACAAGGACAGTGACCTTCAGACATGGTGGAGAACAAGAGAGTCTCTAGTTCTATGGGACACTGAAAGAAGGACATTCATAGCTATTGCTGTACAGAGGGGATAAGAACCTACTCCACAGCCAGCCAAGAAGGAGGAGGGCTGAAATATTTTCTTTAGTTTTGGAGTCTGGAAATCCCTGGAATTATCAGTTTCTACTTCTTGTGGTCACTATACACCATAGCTACCACTGCTGCTGTCATAGCCACCACAGAAATAGACAGCCTCGTCCTCGGCTTGGACCCCAGTGATGGTTAACGTGGCTGTGGTGCCGGATGTGGATCCGGAGAATCGCGAAGGGATGCCCGAGGGTCTGCTGTTATCAGCATAGATGACAGTGACAGGGCCACTGCCAGGGACCTTCTGCTGATGCCAGCCATAGTAGCTGCTACCCCCGGAGCAGGTGATCCTGACCGTGTCTCCCACGTTGGCTGACAGCGAGGATGACTGACTCACTGCTGCTGCCTGGACCAGGGAACCTGGAGAGGGAGAGGAGAGAGGGAAGAAGAGGCAGTCAGTTAGTGCCCCAGGAGCACAGGCCTCCCCAGGCAAAGGAACAGTAATGGGAGAACTCTGCCTTCAGGCACACATGTGGAACACCCTGGATGCAACCCCTACCCTGGGCACTCCTGAGAGATTGCTGTAGCTAGAGCCTGAACCCTCTCCCTGCCCACTGCCCCTCAAGGCACTCTTCACCCCAGGCACTGAGGCTGGACAGCCTGGGACATGGCCTGCTGCAGACAACCAGCTTCTGGGGAAGTTGGAGACACCCCTGCCCATGGACCAACAGGAACCACATCCAGGCCAGCAGCCAGGGACAGCAAGGCAGGGGGTCCTCAGGCAGTGAGAAGCTCTGTGTGGTTATAATGCATGACAAAGCAACGGGGACATCTTCAACACACCATGGCTACCAGATGGGATATGGCATGAGGACAGAATTGCAGGCGAGACCCAGCAAAGCAAGAGCCAAAGCAGCTGCAGGCACCAAGGATAGAAACTGCCTCTGCTCTGAAACTCTTCCCCACACAGGGAAAGGTTTAGCAATCGAGAGGAGTGAAAAAATTACCCCACCATCACCAAGACCCTGAGCAGCACTGCTGTCAGCACTGCCACAGAAATAGACAGCCTCGTCCTCGGCTTGGACCCCAGTGATGGTTAACGTGTTCGTGGAGCCGGACAAGGATCCGGAGAATCGCGAAGGGATGCCCGAGGGTCTGTTGGTGTTATCGTAGATCACAGTGACAGGGCCACTGCCAGGGACTTTCTGCTGGTACCAGCCATACCAGTTGCTGCTACTCCCAGAGCAGGTGATCCTGACGGTGTCTCCCACATTGACTGACAGCGAGGATGGCTGACTCAGTGATGCTGCCTGGACCAGGGAACTTGGAGAGGAAGAGGAGAGAGGGGAGGAGAGAAGGTCAGTTGGTGCTCCAGGAGAACAGACCTGCCTGGGGAGTAAGGCTACAGGGAATGCCACAGTCGAGGAGAATGGACCTAGACACAGTCACCAGCATATTTGAGGAGTAGAGCCCAGGCCAAGGCATTTCAGCAGAGAGTCAGCTCTGGCAGATGCAGGAGGACATGATCATCAGTCGCAAGAAGCAGTGAGGTGGGGAACGCAGCTATACCCTGAGTTTTGTAGGGACAAGTACAATGATCTACAGCCTCCTGTTCTCTAGGGCAACAAATGGTATTCATAGCCATGGTCATGCAGAGGAGACATAAGCCTGCCCCAGTCCCACATCCACAACTCTGCTTGGCCATGAAAAGGACTGAAAATCTAAATTTCTAATTCCTCTCCATTTCATTTGAAAATCTGTCTTTGTCACTTCACCAGCATAGCTGCTGCTGTCCCAATTACCACAGAAATAGACAGCCTCGTCCTCGGCTTGGACCCCAGTGATGGTTAATGTGCCCCCAGAGCCGGAGAATCGTGAAGGGATGCCTGATGGTCTCTTGTCATTGTAGTAGATCACAGTGACAGGACTACTGCCAGGGACCTTCTGCTGGTACCAGCCATAGGCATAGCCACTGCTGCCCCCAGAGCAGGAGATTCTGACAGTCTCTTCCATGCTGGCTGGCAGTGAGGCTGGCTGCTGACTCAGCACTGCCTGAACCAGAGCATGAGGAAAAGGAGAGAAGAGAGGAGAGAAGAGTGTAGCCAGTTAGAGCCCCAGGAGCACAGACCAGCCTGGACAAGGTTACAGGGAATGCAACAGTCATGGATAGACAGACAGGGACATGGTCACAGGCACATTCCAGGAGCAGAGCCCAGCCCATTGCAAATGGCTGCACAGAAGCAGCTCTGGCAGCAAAGGAGGATAACTGAAGCAAGAGGCTGTGGGGGACACAGCTACACTAAGAGCTGCCAGAAGGGAGAAGGGTCAAAATATTTCCTCTGCATTTTGAGTCTGTCACTTTCTCTTACTCATGGTTACCACACACCATAGCTGCTGCCACTGCTGCTGTCATCGCTACCACAGAAATAGACAGCCTCGTCCTCGGCTTGGACCCCAGTGATGGTTAATGTGCCTGTGGAGCCGGACTTGGATCCGGAGAATCGCGAAGGGATGCCTGAGGGTCTGCTGTTATCATAGTAGATCATGGTGACAGGGCCACTGCTGGTGCCAACCATAGCTGTAGCTGCTACCAGAGCAGGTGATCTTGACCGTCTCTCCCACGCTGGCTGACAGCGAGGATGGCTGCTGAGTCACTGCTGCCTGGACCAGAGAACCTGGAGAGGGAGAGAAGAGAGGGGAGAAGATGGGGGTCAGTCAGTGTCCCAGGAGCACAGGCCTGCCTGGGCATCAGGATGGGGTCCCTGTGCCCAAAGGCCCAGTGCAGGCGCAGTGAGTCTGGCCATGGCACCTGTGCTGTGAGTGAGCACTGCGAGGAGGAGAAGGGCTCAGGCCTTGGTGCAACCTCACCACCTCCATGTCCTCACATTGATGGGGCTGTGCTCTAGGCCTGGACCCACTTTCGAGTCCCTACATGCTGAGGCACAGGCCCTCCATGGATACGTGGCCCATAATGTTCCCTGGAGCTCCTGTCCCACTGCTCCCTCCACCCACTGCAGGCACCTCTGTCCCACCAAAAGGCAGCAAGATAGGTCTGGGTTGCCTCCTCCTTCATCAGAATGGCTGTTGAGCTCTCAGATCATCCAGGGACCACCCTGAGCCTGGTCCTGCCCAGTAGGACCATGGCCTTGCTGAACACGTTTTCCTTCAGTCAAGAGTGCCACCCTGGGCCTCTCTGAATTGCCACAAGACAAGAGTAGAACAGAGAAATGGGGCTTTGAAAGGGAATGGGAACCACACCAAGACCAGGAGCTTCAAGACTCAACAACACTAAGGAAAATCAAGCCCCTAGTTTGTCCAAATTCAAAGTGAGCTGAGGGTCTCCAGCAGCTTTGCAGCAACTGTGGGTAGAGCTGGGCTGGTGCTTGTACCAGTCATGAGCACGTAGCACCTGCACTATAGTTCGGCCACGGGCAGCCCCTCTGGCTCTTGAGCACAGCACGGCCCACGGCAGCCGCCAAAGGAGCCTGCGGGGCTGCTCTGAACCTCTCTGGCACACGCTGGCACCCGGCTGGCCACAGCCCCTTTGCCTCCTGCCTGTCCTGTGAGCCTCAGGACTGTGCAGTGGAGCCACACTGACACCGTGTGGGGACAAGAAGAGCCTCAGGGACAGCGCTGCAGGAGCTGAGAGCAGAGCCCGGTGCAGGACTCTGCCCTTGCTGCCTCTCACCCCTGCCACGGCTTCCACCAGGTCCAGCGAGATTCCTCCAGCCCTGGCCACAACCATCTGGGTTTCTGCACGGAACCCTGCCCATGGCAGCCTGTGCTCAAAAGGGGAGAGCCTCTCACACAGACACAGGGTCCTTTGGCAGAGTTGCTGTTACCAGAGATGAGTTGGCATCAGCCCTGAACTGGCAGAGGCCAGCACCACTGCGGGTCTCTTGTGCTATCATAGATCACAGAGACAGGGACTGCTGCAGGGTCTTGAAAGTCTCTCCCAGTCTGGCAGACACCTTGGACATCTGACTCAGAGATGCTGCCTGGACAAGGGACTGTGAGATGAAGAGGGGAGAAGAGGGGTGTCAGTGTGTGACCCACGACAGCCCACTCTGATCTGGAGGATGGGGCTCCTGTGCCAAAAGATCCTGGTGGAATACGAGGGATCACTGCCTCAGACAGTGCCCAAGGCCTGAACCCAAGGCCAGGGCCCCATGAAGAGACTTGGCAGAGCAAGAGGATGTGGCTGGCAGCAGAATGAGGTGCTGGGGCTGATAACACGGCAATGCCAGGCACTGCACAGCCTCAGGATCTCCTTGTGCACAGCACAGGGCAGGCAGGAGGCCATTCACAGCCAATGGCCATGGAGAGGAAATATGAAGCTGCCTCAATCCCACAGCCCTGCTCAGCCCCAAGAGAGAGGGCACAGAAGCTCCAGGTTTAACTCCTTTGTACCTCATTTTAACATCTCTCTATATCACCATGCCAGCTGCCACTGCTGCTGTCCCAGCCACCACAGAAATAGACAGCCTCGTCCTCGGCTTGGACCCCAGTGATGGTTAACGTGTTCGTGGAGCCGGATGTGGATCCGGAGAATCGCGAAGGGATGCCCGAGGGTCTCTGGTTATTGCTGTAGATCAGAGTGACAGGGCCACTGCCAGGGACCTTCTGTTGGTACCAGGCATAGCTGCCATAGCCACCCCCAGAGCAGGTGATCCTGACAGTGTCTCCCACATTGACTGACAGCGAGGATGGCTGACTCAGTGATGCTTCCTGGAGAGGAAGAGGAGAGAGGGGAGGAGAGAAGGTCAGTTGGTGCTCCAGGAGAACAGACCTGCCTGGGGAGTAAGGCTACAGGGAATGCCACAGTCGAGGAGAATGGACCTAGACACAGTCACCAGCATATTTGAGGAGTAGAGCCCAGGCCAAGGCATTTCAGCAGAGAGTCAGCTCTGGCAGATGCAGGAGGACATGATCATCAGTCGCAAGAGGCAGTGAGGTGGGGAACGCAGCTATACCCTGAGTTTTGTAGGGACAAGTACAATAGTCCCCAGCAACAAAGTCACCTCCTGTTCTCTAGGACAAAAAAGACATAAACCTGTCCCAGTCCCACATCCACAACTCTGCTTGGCCAGGAGAAGGACTAAAAATCTATGTTTTTAATTCCTCTGTTTTTGTCACTTCACCAGCAGTACTGCTGCTGTCCTGGCCACCACAGAAATAGACAGCCTCGTCCTCGGCTTGGACCCCAGTGATGGTTAACGTGGCTGTGGAACCGGATGCAGAACCGGAGAATCGCGAAGGGATGCCTGAGGGTCTTTTGTCATCAGCATAGATCACAGTGACAGGGGCAGTGCCAGGAATCTTCTGCTGGTACCAGGCAAAGTATTTTTTGGGATTGCCTTCAGAGCAGTTGATCTTAACAGTGTCTCCCAGTTTGGCTTACATTGAGGATGGCTGACTCAGCGATGCTGCCTGTACCAGGGAACCTGAGGAGGGAGAAAAGAGAGCGGAGAAGAGGAGCTCAGTCAGTGTCCAGGGTACACACACCTGCCTAAACAAGGTCACAGGGAACCCAAGAGTCAGACATGGACATGGTCACAGGCAGATTTGAGGAGCAGAGGCCAGCCCATTGCTAAATGGCTGCACAAAAGCAGCTTTGGCAGCACAGGAGGACATGGTCATCAGTACCAAGAGGCTGTGGGGGACACAGCTACACCATGAGCTGTGGGGAGGGAGAAGGACCAAAATCTTTCCACTGTTTCTGGAGTCTCTGTCACTTTCCGTTCCTCATTGTTACCTCACACCATAGCTATTGCTGCCGCTGCCTTCATAGTTACCACAGAAATAGACAGCCTCGTCCTCGGCTTGGACCCCAGTGATGGTTAACGTGGCCGTGGAGCCGGACCTGGATCCGGAGAATCGCGAAGGGATGCCCGAGGGTCTGTTGTTATCCCTGTAGATCACAGTGACAGGGCCACTGCCAGGGACCTTCTGCTGGTACCAGCCATAATAGTCGCTGCTGCTGCTACCCCCGGAGCAGGTGATCCTGACCGTGTCTCCCACGTTGGCTGACAGCAAGGATGACTGACTCACTGCTGCTGCCTGGACCAGGGAACCTGGAGAGGGAGAAGGAGAGGTGATAAGATGGGGGTCAGTCAGTGTGCCAGGAGCACAGATCAGTGTCAGCAGGGGAATGTAGCCCCTGTGCCCTCCAGGCACAGTGACTCTGGCCATGGCACCTGAGCTGTGGGGGAGCACTGCAGAGGGAGAGGGGCCCAGGCTATGTTGCAATCCCACCAGTTCCATGTCCTCACTCTGAGGGGGCTGTGCCATGGACCTTGACCAGCATAGCTGCTGCTGTCCAAGGCACCACAGAAACAGAAAGCCTCGTCCTCGGCTTGGACCCCAGTGATGGTTAACCTGCTTATGGTGCCAGATATGGAACCAGAGAACTGTGAAGGGGTGCCAAGGGTCTCTAGTCATTAAGATAGATCACAGTGACAGGGCCACTGCCAGGGACCTTCTGCTGGTACCAGCCATGGTTGTTGCTGCTCCTAGGGCAGGTGATCTTGATGGTTTCACCCACGTTTAAGGACACTGAGGGTGGCTGACTCAGTGATCCTGCCTAGGCCAGGGAGCCTGGAGAGGGAGAAGGGTAACACCAGAAGGGTCAGTTATTTCCCCAGGAGCACATCCCTGCCCAGGCAGTACAACAGGGCTCCTGTGCCCATGGTCCTCATGCCACACTGGGACACACAGCCTCAAGACAGAGTGGAAGATTAGAGACCCATGGCCCTGGAAGGAGAGCTGGCAGCAGCAGAGCAGTAGAACATCACCCTCTGAGGGAAAGGGACCTGGTCATGGCTACAGAAACATGGGGGAATCAGAGCCCAGCCTAGCTCAGGGCAATGCAGCAGGAGCAGCTTCAGTAGCAGCAGCAGCAGCAGCAGCAGCAGGAAGAGGGAGCAGCCTGAAGCAAAAGGCAACAAACAAGGCTGGAGATGAGGCAGTGCCATTCCTATTATGGGGACAGGAGAAAGAGTCACCTCCTGCGCATTCATGTCCTTAGGCAGGGGACAGGAACCTGCCTCAATTCCATTATCACAGCGTTGTTTGGCCATGAGAAAAAATGGCTCAAA
>VXBQ01000064.1:636956-755713 GCA_013400175.1 Phainopepla nitens
GTCCCCTGGCCCGTGGCATGTCCCCAGCTTTCAGTGCTGGGGCCACAAGGCTGAGCTCCCTGGGGTGATGTCCAAGGGGTCCCGGCACAGCTGGGCTGGGAGGCAGCTGGCAGGGTCGTGAACACCAGCTGAGGAGCACAGGGAGACCTTGGCCGTGGGCACAGTGTGCAGGGACAGGGCTGCTGGGAGGTCATCCCTTCTCCAAATGACAGGAGAAGGGCACAGACATAAGACTCTAAGAGACAGCTGAGGCGGGAGGCTTTTGGATCACTTCCCCATTGTTCCGTGTCACTGTGCAGCATCACTGCTGCTGTCAGCACTACTACAGAAATAGACAGCCTCGTCCTCGGCTTGGACCCCAGTGATGGTTAATGTGGCTGTGGAGCCGGACAAGGATCCGGAGAATCGCGAAGGGATGCCCGAGGGTCTCTGGTTATCGTTATAGATCACAGTGACAGGGCCACTGCCAGGGATCTGCTGATCCCAGCCAGCATAGCCCCAGCTGCTACTCCCAGAGCAGGTGATCCTGACTGTGTCTCCCATGATGGCTGACAGTGAGGATGACTGACTCAGCAGTGCCTGGACCAGAGAACTTGGAGAGGGAGAGAAGAGAGGGGAGAAGACAGAGGTGAGTCAGGGTCCCACGTTCACAGACCTCCCCAAGGAAGAGGATGTGGCCCCTGTGCCCAGAAGCCCTGTTCAGGCACTGCAATTCTGGCTGTGCACCTGAGCTGGGGCAAGCACTCTAAGGAAAAGGTCCCAGGCCATGGTCCAATCCCATCAGCTCCATGTCCTCACACTGATGGTGCTGTGCTGTAGGCTTTGATCAGCTTTTAAGCCCCTACCTGCCCAGGCACAGGCCCTCCATGGATATGGGGTGGCCTGAGGTCCTGTCCCAGTGCTATCTCCAAAGGCTGCAGGCACCTCTGGCCCACCAAAGATCGATCTGTGTTGTCTTCTCCTTCCTCAGTATGGCTGATAAACTTTCAGCTCAGCCAGGGATCACTCCGAGCCTGTTCCTGCTCAGTAGGACCATGGCCTTGCTGCACCAGGAGTTCTGTGCACAGAGCAGGGGACAGCTCCACGTGGCCATGGGGACACATCTACCTGTCCTGGAGCACGCAAGGCTCCTTGGTGCCTCCTGGTCCCAGGGCACTGTGCTCCCTGGGTGCTGATCAGCAGCAGGGACAGAGCAGCTGGGAAAACCACATCCTGCTTCAATTGAGCATGCCACCCTGGGCCTCTCTGAATTGCCACAAGACAAGTGCAGAACAGAGAAATGGGGCTTTGAAAGGGAATGGGAACCACACCAAGACCAGGAGCTTCAAGACTCAACAACACTAAGGAAAATCAAGCCCCTAGTTTGTCCAAATTCAAAGTGAGCTGAGGGTCTCCATCAGCTTTGCAGCAACTGTGGGTAGAGCTGGGCTGGTGCTTGTACCAGTCATGAGCACGTAGCACCTGCACTATAGTTCGGCCACGGGCAGCCCCTCTGGCTCTTGAGCACAGCACGGCCCACGGCAGCCGCCAAAGGAGCCTGCGGGGCTGCTCTGAACCTCTCTGGCACACGCTGGCACCCGGCTGGCCACAGCCCCTTTGCCTCCTGCCTGTCCTGTGAGCCTCAGGACTGTGCAGTGGAGCCACACTGACACCGTGTGGGGACAAGAAGAGCCTCAGGGACAGCGCTGCAGGAGCTGAGAGCAGAGCCCGGTGCAGGACTCTGCCCTTGCTGCCTCTCACCCCTGCCACGGCTTCCACCAGGTCCAGCGAGATTCCTCCAGCCCTGGCCACAACCATCTGGGTTTCTGCCCATGGCAGCCTGTGCTCAAAAGGGGAGAGCCTCTCACACAGACACAGGGTCCTTTGGCAGAGTTGCTGTTACCAGAGATGAGTTGGCATCAGCCCTAAACTGGCAGGGTCTGGCATGACCAGAATGTCTGGAGATCATGACAGGGAGTGTCCCAGCTCCTCTGAGTAACTATAGGACAGAACATTTTGAGGGCAGGGACAAGTAGCCCCACCACAGCTCTTCATTTCCAAGAGCCACGTCATTTCAATGTCCTCCAATACCACTGAGGGTCTCTTTGAGGTATCACAGATCACAGGGGCATTGTCAGGGACCTTCTGCTGGAACCAGGCACAGCCACTGCTACCTTCAGAGCAGGAGATCTCGGTAGTTTCTCCCAGACTGGCACTGAAGATGTCTGACTCAGAGATGCTGCCTGGGCCAGAGACTGTAGAGAAGTACAAGAGAGGGGAGGACGGGTTTCACAGTGTTGCAGGAACATAGCCATCTCCTGGGCAGGGGTGTGGGGAATGTCATACTCAGAGGAGAATGGGTGCAACCACAGCCACTAGTGAATTTGGGGAGCAGAGCCAACTCAAATGTACGCCAAGGCATCGCAGAATAGAAGCACCTCGGGCAAAGCAGGAGAATGTGGTCATCAGTAGCAAGAGGCAGTGAGATGGGGGACAAAGCCACATCATGAGTTTTGTAGGGACCAGGACAATGGTCCCCAGCCCCAAGTTCACCTCCACTGCTCTAGAACACAAAAGGGGGGACATCTGTAGACAGGGTCATGAAGAGAAGATAAAAACGTGACCCAGCCTCACATTCACCACTCTCCTTGGTGATGGGAAGAACAAAAAAATGCAATTTTAGTCTCCTTTGTACATAATTGAAAAATCTGTCGTTTTCATTACACCAACATAGCTGCTGTCCCAATTACCACAGAAATAGTCGGCCTCATCCGCGGCTTGGACCCAGTGATGGTTAATGTGCTCCCAGAGCTGGAGAATCAGAAGGGATGTCAGAGGGTCTCTTGTTGTTATCGTAGATCACAGTGACAGGACCACTGCCAGGGACCTTCTGCTGATACCAGCCATAGCTGTTGCTGCTACCGGAGCAGGTCGTTCTGATCGTGTCTCCCACACTGGCTGGCACTGAGGATGGCTTCTGAGTCAGCGCTGCCTGGACCAGGGAACCTGGAGAGGGAGAGAAGAGAGGGGAGAAGACAGGGGTCAGTCATTGTCCCAGGAGCACAGGCCTGCCTGGGCATCAGGACAGTGCCTCTCTGCCCAAAAGCAACAAGATGCAATGGAGGGGCCCAGAGACACAGACAGTATGCAAGGCATGAGGGTCCTGCAGGTAGAAATGGCAGAAGCAAGAGGAGAGAGAATGCTGGAGTCAATGCCTCCACTGTGCTAAGCAGCACTGCTGCCGTCATTGTTACCACAGAAATAGACAGTCTTGTCCTCAGCTTGGTGGACTCCATTGATGGTTAATGTGCCTGTGGAGCTGGAATAGGATCCGGAGAATTGCAAAGGGATGCCCGAGGGTCTCTCGTCATTCCGGTAGATCACAGTGACAGGGGCACTGCCAGGGACCTTCTGCTGGAACCAGCCATAGCTGCCACTACTCCCAGAGCAGGTGATCCTGACAGTGTCTCCCACGTTGGCTGATACTGAGAATGGCTGACTCACTGCTGCTGCCTGGACCAGGGAACCTGGAGAGGGAGAGAAGAGAGGGGAGAAGGACGGGGGTCAGTCAGTTTGCAGGAGCACAGACATGCCTACATAAGGTTATGGGGAATCCTAGAGTCAAAAGAGAATGGTCATGGAAACAGGCACAACCAGGGAGCAGAGCCCAGCCCCAGGTATCCCTGCACAGAGGCACCAGAAGGAGGACATGGTCATTAGGTAGTAGGTCAGAGAATAGTGAGAGACAAAGCGACACTACGGGCTTTGTAGGGAGCAGAACAATGATCCCCAGCCCCAAAGGCACCTTCTATTCTTTAGGACATAAAATGGGCAAAATCAAGAGCTATGGTAGTGCAGAGGGGACAAACAGCTGCTCCAGTCCCACATCCACAACTCTGCTTGGTCATGAGAATGACAGAAAATCTCCATTTTTAATTCCCCTGTACCTCACTTAAAAATCTGTGTCACTATAGCAGCACCACTGCTGTCCCTGCCACCACAGAAATAGATGGCCTCATCCTCAGCTTGCACTCCAGTGATGGTTAATGTGCCCGTGGTGCTGGATGAGGATCTGGAGAATCAGGAAGGGATGCCCGAGGGTCTCTTGTCATTCTGGTAGATCACAGTGACAGGGCCACTGCCAGGGACCTTCTGCTGGAACCAGCCATAGTTGCCATAGCTACTCCCAGAGCAGATGATTTTGATGGTCTCTCCCATGTTGACTGACTCTGAGGATGGCTGACTCAGTGATGCTGCCTAGACCAGGGAATCTGGAGAGGGAGAGGAGAGAGTAGAGGAGAGGGGATGAGACACTGACCTGGGAACACAGATCTCCCCAGGTAGTGGAACAGGGATAGCAACCCATGCTCAAAGTCCCCAGCTGAGCACAGTGAGTCTGGCCAGAACATCTTCAACAGGGATGAATAACATGGTAAGGAAGGGGACAAGGTCAGGTGCCAGGTCTGGGACAGGTGCCAGCTGCTCAGACAACACAGGATGAGGGTGGGTTCAGGCTCCTTACTGTTGGGGGTCATGGTGGGACATTGTCCAGGGCCATGGGCCTCTCTGAGGGCCAGAGGTGCTTGGGAGTCCTGCACAGGTGGAGGTGAGCCCAGTGGGCCAGCACTGAGTAAACAGAGCCAACGCAGCCTTAGCCTGGCAGCTTCTCTTGCAGCACAACAGAGCATCCACTGATGTGCCCAAGCAGCCTCATGCATGACCCTGGAGCTCCAGCACCCACGGGGAAAGTCCCTTCCCAGGCTTTAAAGGCAAAGCTTTGGCCCGGTCCCCTGGCCCGTGGCATGTCCCCAGCTTTCAGTGCTGGGGCCACAAGGCTGAGCTCCCTGGGGTGATGTCCAAGGGGTCCCGGCACAGCTGGGCTGGGAGGCAGCTGGCAGGGTCGTGAACACCAGCTGAGGAGCACAGGGAGACCTTGGCCGTGGGCACAGTGTGCAGGGACAGGGCTGCTGGGAGGTCATCCCTTCTCCAAATGACAGGAGAAGGGCACAGACATAAGACTCTAAGAGACAGCTGAGGCGGGAGGCTTTTGGATCACTTCCCCATTGTTCCGTGTCACTGTGCAGCATCACTGCTGCTGTCAGCACTACTACAGAAATAGACAGCCTCGTCCTCGGCTTGGACCCCAGTGATGGTTAATGTGGCTGTGGAGCCGGATGTGGATCCGGAGAATCGCGAAGGGATGCCCGAGGGTCTGCTGTTGCTGTTGTAGATCACAGTGACAGGGCCACTGCCAGGGACCTTCTGCTGGTACCAGCCATAATAGTTGTTGCTGCCACCAGATATGGTGATCCTGACTGTGTCTCCCATGATGGCTGACAGTGAGGATGGCTGATTCGCTATTGCTGCCAGGACCAGGGAATGTGGAGAGGCAGAGTGTAGAGGAGGATCAGCCAGTCTCCCAGGAGCAGAGACCTTCTTGGACAAGGTTACAGGGAATGCAACAGTCAAGTGCAGAACAGACAGGGACAAGGTCACAGGCACATTTGAGGAGAAGAGCCTAGCCCATTGCAGTACAGCTGCACAGAAGAAGTTCTTGAAGTACAGGAGGACATGGTCATCAAGAGTATCAAGAGGCTGTGGGGGACACAGCTACCCCAAGATCTTTGTGGGGAAGAGGACAATAGGCCCCAGCTGCACAGTCACCTCCTGATCTCTGTGACATGAAAGAGAGGGCATTCCGTGCTGTCACGGTGTAGAAGGGACAGGAATCTTCCTGAGCCGCACATCCAGCCAGGAGGGAGAAGGGCCAAAATCTTTCCTCTGGTTTTGAAGTCTATCTCACTTCCTGGTGCTAATTGTCACCATACACCATAGCCACCACTGCTGCTGTCATAGTTACCACAGAAATAGACAGCCTCGTCCTCGGCTTGGACCCCAGTGATGGTTAACGTGGCTGTGGTGCCGGATGTGGATCCGGAGAATCGTGAAGGGATGCCCGAGGGTCTCTTGTCATTAGCATAGATCACAGCGACAGGGCCACTGCCAGGGACCTTCTGCTGGAACCAGGCAGCATAAGGATAGCTGCTGAGCAGTTGATCCTGACCGTGTCTCCCATCTCTCGCTTGGCTTATGGCAAGGATGGCTGATTCGGTGCTGCTTGGACCAGAGAACCTGGAGAAGGAGAGAAGAGAGGGGAGAAGATGGAGGTAAGTCAGTGTCCCAGGAGCACAGGCCTGCCTGGGCATCAGGATGGGGTCCCTGTGCCCAAAGGCGCCATCCAGGCACAGCAAGTCTGGCCACAGCACCTGAGCTGTGAGTGAGCACTGCGAGGAGAGGAGGGGCTCAGGCCACAGTGTAATCCTACCAGCTTTATGACCTCACACTGATGGACCTCTGCTGTGGTACACAACACCCTCTTATGTGCCTGCCTACGCAACACAGGCTCTCCATAGAAATGTGGTCCCCACATTTTCTGACTGCTCCTGTCCCACTGCTTCCTCTCTTTCTTGCCCACCAATGCAGGATGATTGNCACAGTGAGTCTGGCAATGGCACCTGAGCTGTGAGTAAGCACTGTGAGGAGAGGAGGGGCCCAAGCCACAGTGTGATCCCATCAGCTTCATGTCCTCATGTTGTGGCACCCAACACCCTCTTGTGTGCCTCCCTACCCAACACAGGCTCTCCATAGAAATGTGGCCCCCAACAATTCCTGACAGCTCCTGTCCCGCTGATCTCCTTTCCTCTTGCTCACCAATGCAGGAAGATCACTCCAGGNTCCCCACATTTTCTGACTGCTCCTGTCCCACTGCTTCCTCTCTTTCTTGCCCACCAATGCAGGATGATTGCTCCAGGCCACCTGCTTCCTTGGGCATTCAGCTGGGAAAAACAGGTCCTGCTGCAAGGCAGAACACCAGAAGCCAGTGTCCCTCAGGAGCCACAGGACTACACTAGCTGGATTGAAGTGTGTTGGCAAAGGCCCCTCAGCCTTAACCAAGGTCCATGTCAAGGGATGGCAGGAATGTTTTCTAACCTGATGCATCCTCTGCTGCCATCTTCACCAAGCCTGTTACCCTGGTCACACCCACCCACTGTGCATCCCCTGAGGCAGCTCAGCTCCTCCAGCTGTTCCCTTCCCACGCAGGGGCTTCTGTGCAGGGGTCTGCACCTGCAGCTGCCCCAGCCAAGCCCATGGCCCCCACCAGTGCTGAGGTGCCACAACACCCCCAGTGCAGGCACTGCACCACCACCGATCACTCTCCCCCTACTCTCCCAGTAGCACCATAGGAAACCAAAGGGCTCTGCATTCTGAAGCCCTTGGCGCACTAGGGCAAGTGCCCAGCCTGTCCAGCCCCACACACCTGTTTAATGGTGCCCTTGAGTGTGAAGTAATTCGAACACAAGAACATGGTGAAGCCCTCCTTTGAGGACAGCTGTGTTGTATGAGCTCAGCCAAAGTCAGGATGCTTTTGATTTGTTGTTGGACATACTTGACGTAGTCTGGAATTGTGGCCTGATCAGAATGGTGTTACAACAGCCTTAGTTCTCCTACAGTTGATTCTAGCTCTCTGAAGCTGCAATTTCACCTCTCTCCCTCTAAAGACCACACAACACAGAAAAGGTGGGTAGAGAACCTGTAAAATGTTGACTAAATTTCTGCTCATCCTGCAAAGTCCAAGTGCCAGACTAAACTGGGCTGTTCCTGTCTATATGCAGAGCCTCATTTCTCTTGTTTTTATCCCATTCACCTCCCCCATAATTTTGACTTTGTGTGTATGCTTGCTTAAACTGCATAAAATAAAAATTAAATTAAAATATAGATGAAAGTCTACAGAGGTGTTGATGCTAAAAAACACAAAACACAAACAGTGGTGGAGTATCCTGCTGCAAAAGATCTGTAGAATGCTATTGTAATCACAAATGGTTTAAACGAGAAGTGTACCAGTCATCAGATAAAATCCACTTGCATTGTTTTATTGTTCTTTCTCAGAAGTAATCAAGTGAAATAATGGTTCCATCAGCAGATTGTCTTGGAAATCTTGTTTTTCCAAAAGCTTGAGAGTTTTAGTGTTAGCAGTTTATCCAACTGAAAATCTGTCTCCCCTCTGCTGCCATCCTATGGCAAGTTGCTGCAGCAGACTGCTGCACCAGTGTGAGGATGCAATGTGAAATGCTGTCTTCAGAGGGTAGCAGAGGTTGCTTTCCTTTTCAGGGTTAAACAGATTCTTCACCCTTTTCTAGCACTTCATAATCATTTTCCCTAGGGAAGGCCATCAGCTTGGTCTATCATATCATTCCTGCTGAGACATATTCCAGCACTTCATGTGTTTGCACCATGGCTGATGAGGTCAAGATGCTGATGGCTTGCTCTTGCTTTCTTTTGCTATTAATTCCTTAGCAAGTGATACGACTGCGTAAAGCAGTAATTGTAAGAACTCATAAGAACCAACTGATTTGGACAACTGTGTGGGAACTCCTGGCCCTTTCCTCTCTGAGAAAAAGAGGATGTGATCAGAAGTGCATTGTGACCTTTGTCCATTCAATGAGACAGAAACTGCATCCTCCTTCCTTGGCAGTGCTGTTCAAACAGTGTCTGTACCACTGATTTTAATGTTAAATCATTAAAAATTTGTGTTCCAAAATATTGCCTCTTCTCATGTCTTTCTTTGAACTACAAAGCAGCTGTACCAAAATGTGAGTTTGAAGAATGCAGTGGAGCAGAGAAGGACTTGAATATGTGTAAAAAAGGCAAGCAAATAGAGGCAAACAGAAAATCTATTTCATTTTAATCTAGGACAAGAGCAAGCTTCTATCAATGATTAACAGAAAGATCAAGCCCTTTGCAAAAGTGGATCGAGCAGGGGAAGGAATGCAAATGATTCCTTCATATTGGCAAGATACAATGAGAAATGTCAATATCTGTGCTTCCTGATAATAATTCTTTGTGGTTTAAGTGATTTCCATTCCTCTTGCAAAAAGCCTGGTGGTTCTGTGGGTGTCTGACATCTCCTTTTTATTTGTCAGCTAAGAGACTGGGCTGGTTGATGTGAGTTTGGCAGCAGATTTAATGAGAGCACCTGATGGAGAAGTAGCTCTGCTTATCCACACAGAGGTCAGTGCTGGGGATAATTGGATTTGTTCTATACTGTCTGATTTCTATAGTTTACAGGAATATTAATGCTAGTGAAAAATGTTAGCAGTTCACATGTAATGAGGAACTGGTACGGAATTTACCTGTACCAATTTGGAAACAGCAATCTGTGGCAGAAGCAGAAGGTTCTAACTGCCAGCTTTACTGAATTTTAGGTTGAGCTACTGGCCTTGAAAGAACCCACTACTGCTTCACTAGGATGGTGAAGAACATGATGGGGAACTGGATAAAAATCCTTCCTGTCAGGGGCTGGAGTGCTGAAATGCAGATCTCTGTGTTGAGGCCACCACTGAACAGTTGATGAGTTGGCCTCCTGTTTTCTGCATTTTCTGAATCTCTCTCGTTGCAGTGGCAATTCTTTATCTCCAGGCTCTGATTGCTTGGAAAACTTTCTAATAAATTAAACTGGAAGTCAATTTCTGAATATAAAGCATAAGGCAGAGCAAATCCTAAACATGACTAGTTGCCATGATATTCTTTTAAAAAGCAAATGCTTTTTTTATTTCTCTCATCATTAAGCTGGACAAGTTAGAGCTGTAGGATTTGTTCCTTCTTGTGCTAGTCACTTAACTGCAAACACAGTTGATCCTTTTACCTAGCACCATAATGTGATATTTGTTCTTCAATTCTAGTCAAGGAGGGGTGGGGGAGGAGGTGAAAAGGAATTTTCTAACTCAGCAAGTTCCACAAAAGATGGAGTTCAGCAAATTATCAGTGGTTTAATAACAGCCCTCTGCATTTCTTTACAACCCGAGGCAAACAAGTAACTATATGCAGAAGGGGGAAATGCCAACTTCAAAACCTGCAGGGAATGATGGGAAAGTAGTTAGTTCTTCATTTTTGATCCGTGTCTAATTAAACAGACAGCTCTATCTAATATTTTTTGTCAATTAAGGTCTGACTTGTAGCAACATGCACATTGTCTACATGAAGTTTTCCATTTTGAGGCAGTCATGCAGCCATAGATTTTTCTTAGAAATCATGGATTTGGTGGATTAGAATTATCTGTTTTAAGCAAGAATTCTCAGGATGCCTTCAGATTGAAGCATGTTTGTTGCTGTGGTCTGCTGTTTTGGCTGTGGTAAAATAACAGAAATCTGCAGAGTAGAGAAAATTAAATTAGTTCTGGCTGAAATCTTTCCTCGTAGAAGCTTTTCTTTTAAGTATTTCAATTAAGGAGATAGAAGACCACAAACTATAGTTGCAAATAGAATGGGAGGCAAGTGTTAGGCTTTCCATGGATGAGATGACAATCTGTTCCTACTGGCAATAGCTGAAATGAAGACTAGCACCTGATCTCTTGCCAGTGTGATGGAAGCTTCCAATAAAACCCAGCTCTCATTTACCCCGTGTCTATTCCATCTCTTTGCATGCACCTACAGAGTAAGGCACATTAATAGGGATGAAGGTAAATGGGAATCCTATATCCATTGCCTGCAACTTGTTCCTGTTGTACCCAAAATCTGTTTAGATTTTGAACTTCTCAGAGCAAAAAGACAACATTTGTAGTTCCTACAACTTATGACCATGGGCTCACTTGGAGCCTTTAATGTACCTATTGATGTGAATAGTACCTGTCTTACACAGATATGAAATATCACCATTTGAAGAAGTGGGACAGGGTTGGATATGTCACAGGTGTGACATGTTTGTTTAAACACTGAAAAAATGTACCATTATTGACATTATCCTATGCATAAAAGGCATCCCTCAGGTACGTCAGATGACACTCAATGGCGTATCCGCATCTTCAAATGGAATAATGTAGATTAGCTGCAAACTACAGTTACAGACCTGCTTGGTAATAAAAGCTGCACTGTCTGAAGAAATAAACATTCTCATACTTGGATCAACAGGGTTCTAATTTATCTAAATCATCGATGCCTTAAAAATATACTTTCAAATAAAAAATTCCAATCCTCTGTAGTAGCAGATGCATACAAAAATATGAGTAAGGAAATGTGAAATACCTCTTCTGGTGTCTTTTTGTCTGCTCAACTACAAGCTCACCTCTAATAACATCTTAGCCGATGTAGCACCCAGGAGCAGCCAGCAGAGGTTACTACAGCCTTTGGAGAAAGGCTGGTCCCTCTCCATGGAACTGAGCTGGCTGGATGGGAATCCCCTGGAGGTGGATTCCCTTCGGTGAAAGGCAGATGAACCTATAGACTACAGGACACGAGTCATTACATTGCTCCAGAAAAAAGCATGGAGTGTGTGTCTGGAATTCCTCCTGCACCTTTGGCCTGGCTACCTAAAATAATCTACAAAATAAACTTATCTGTGAGGACAGCCTGCATTTTAAACGTCTTGGGTGATCCTGTATGCTAATGTGAGAAGAGAAACATGACAGAGGAGTAACCTCATTGATAACTGAGTAATAATAATAATCATCATCATCATCATCATCATCATCATCATCTTGGCCCAAGTGAGGGCATGTCTGCAGTATTGTGTTCTATTCTGGTCTCCACCGTTCAAGAAAGACAAGAAGCTACTACAGAGGGTCCAGAGGAGGCCACAAAGATGAAGAGGGATCTGGAGCAACTTCCTTATGAGGAGACATTGAGGAAGCTGGGCCTGTTTAGTTTACAGAAGACTGAGAGGGGATCTCATTAATGCATATAAATGTCTCCAAGGGATGTCAGAGGGTGGTGCCAGACTCTTTTCAGTGGTGCTCAGCGATAGGAAAAGAAGCAACAGCCATAAAACAAAACGCAAGAGGTTCCGTCTCAACATGAGGAAGGAGTTCTTTTCATGGAAGATGGCAGAGCGCTGGAACAGCTGCCCAAGGAGGGCCTGGAGTCTGCCTTTCTGGAGACATTCCAAACCCACCTGGACACCTTCTTGTGTCACCTGCTCCAGGTGACACTGTCTGGGCAGGGGGGTTGGACTGGGGATATCCTCCCAACCTGTTATTCAGTGATTCTGTGAACAACAACAATAATATTAATGATAATTATTATGATACCCCTGACCCTCAAAGTAAGGGTAGGAATTGGATAGATTTCCTGAGAAGCTGCTGTCTGGGCTGCGGTGGTAGCTCACCTCATGGGGCACTGCAATGCACCCTGAGGGTACATGCTACCTTTTTTCCCCTCACACACCCTCGGTCTTGTTTCCCACCTTTTTTCCCCTCAGGCATCCCCAGTCCCATTTCCTGCCTTTTTCCCCTCATGTACTCCCAGCTCCCATTTCCCACTTTTTTCCCCCTTAGGCACCCCCAGTCCCATTCCCTGCCTTTTTTCCCCTCGCGCACCCCTGGTCCTGTTTCCCACCTTTTTTCCCCTCACGCACCCCTGGTCAAACTCGTTTCCACCTTTTTTCCTCTCTTGCACCCCCGGCCCCTGTTTCCCTCTTTTTTTCCTCTCATGCACCCCCAGCCCTGTTTCCAATACTTTTTCCTGTCACACATCCCCAGTTGAACTAGTTTCCTGTCTTTTTCCCCTCACACACCCCTGGCCCTTGTTTCCCACCTTTATCCCCCCATGCATTCCTGGGTCTGTTTCCCGCCTTTTTGCCCTCACGCACCCACAGCCCTCATGACCCGTCTGGTGTGGGGCTGCTGTGACAAACTCTTTGTGGGACAAGGCTGTTGGACAGGATGGAGTGTGTCACCCTCAGAGGGGTGTCCTGTGGCTCACGGAGTCCCATGACCATGCCCGGACTGTGGCCAGGGGCTGAAGTGGCCCATGGCCCACCAGGGAGTGCTGAGGTAAGGCTGAGGGAAATGGTGGCCATGCCGTGCTGAGGTGCTGCCTTGTCCCTGTCCCAGCTGTAGCTTTGCTTACACTTCCCCTCACTGCCTGCAGCCCAGCAAGCCTGCTGCATGTTTGTGTTTGGTTTAAAAGGCAGAATTTTAACATGTATTTAAGTGTTAACCTTCCTGTGGGGCTCAGACCCAGTCCTGCCCTGTGGGACAGGCTCAGCCCCTCAGCCTGACTTTACTTTTCTCAACCCCTCATTGATGTAAATTTGCTTTTAAACGTCCTGCCACTGTTAAACCTGATTTCATTTTTCTCCACTCAGCTCACTGAATGCTTTAGTTTCTCTTTTTCTTTCCTCCTTTCCTCAGGCCCCTGTGTCTGTTGTTCACTCTTCTCCTGCTTTGCCTTAGCTCTGTCTCAGCTGTAGTTACTGAAGGCTGAAACAGGATAGGGGGAATTCTCCCTCCTAGAGATAATGTTGCTTTTTAAAGAAAAGCACTCCTTCTTTTGATAAAAGAGGGCATCTCTTCTTTTTTTCACCTCTCCTCCATTTCCCTTCACCCTCGCATGAATCTGGTGCTACCTGGGGCTTTCCATTGTCTCAGTCCATCTTTACTTTTTATATTTTTGCGTAATTTCATACCATCATGGTTGCAATCTGTTTTAAAGGCACACTCATCCAAAATTTCAGAAGAGAAAACTTGTGTTTTTTCACACCTGTGCCATCCACTGGGCTGAGAAGCAGAGGGTGAAGTTTCCCATTTATGTTGCACTTGTCCCTAAAAACTCAGCTCTCAGACCTAGATCCCACTGAACAAAAGCATCTCAAATATATGGATTTTGCTTTGATAAACATGCATTTACTTTTTCAGCCACAGGAGTTCTAAATATACTTGAAAGTTACTGAAAACCCCAATGTTGCTAAAGAAAGCATTTGTCCTCATTCCAATATCCCAGCCTGCTGCCAGCAGCAGATGAGGCTTGCTTGCAGGAGATAAATGATTTATGGAAAGGTGAACATGCTATCTGATCTGAATCTTTACTGTGATAAGTTTATATTTAGAACTTTTTATAACACCAAAATAGCACCAGCATCAGTTAAGCTTTTTTTTCTTTAGTAGGTACTTAAAATTTTGTTGTTATCTCTAAATGAGCCCAGGTAAGTTGTGCTCATGAACCTTCATCTTGATGCATGGAAACCCAGCCCTATGCTGAAAAGTAATTTTTATATATATATATATATATATATACACACAAACAATGTTCTTCTGCTTTGCTTAATGATGTCTGGGAAGACTAGTTCTCGGTGCTCAACAGGCTTTTTTCCTGTCCTGCTATTTTTAAATTCAGGCTGGGTTCTCCCTGTATCTTGTATATTCTTGTTTTTAAAAGCTTGGCAGTTGGAAGTGAAATGATTTACTGGTGATACATGAACTCAAACATTCATGTCGAATGTTCAGAGTTCTAGTAGTGAGTTCAGCAATCGTGTGCCAGATCCACTCCTAACATCATATTAAATTTCAAGATAACTGAGAATATGGTCCATCTGAAGATGGACCAATGAAGTGTCAAAGTTCTGAGTTCCTTTTTACAATTGCAGAGGTTGAATTTTTCTTTCTTGTGTGAAAACTATATAACTGTCTTTCTCCAGTAGCTGAAAAAAAAAAAAAGCCACAAATGTTCCCAGACCCATGAAAACATTGTGGGAGTTGGCAACTGACAGCAACTGCAAGACGAGTGAAATAAATATCAAACTTCAACCTGTGGTGTCTTTGTTGTTTCTGATTATGAAATGGAAATGCATTCAGGTTGGAGGGTGTTTTTGGTACACAAGTAATACTCAGCTACAGGGCATGTATTAGGAAGCTGTAATTTTTTAAAGTCAGTATTTCAGATCCTGAGTCCTGCAACTTAAAAATGGTGCAGTAGGGGTTGGGTGGAATTCCTTTGGAATTTATTAAGTGCTGTAAGCTGGGTAAAGACAGAGAGCTTTGGACCTCTCAGGATTCTCCCTGGCTTCCTGCCAGCTGGCTTGCAGGTAAGTTTCATGTAAAGAGCAGACATATTCTGTCCTCAAACCCAGAGTTTGATGCTGAAATGCTGCAAGGGACTGGGCTATTAAAACAAATTAAGCTATCTATTTGTGAACATTTTGGGATGTTACACTGTATGCACTTGTCACAGTGCTGCCATATCAAGGTTAGAGTGAGAAGGTGACTAGCTGGCAGTCACTTAATCAAAGGGAGCTGTTGATGTCTCAGGTAGCCCAGGCAGGGTGAAGCTTGCATGCTCCATTGCTTTTAACAGCCAGATAATGAATATGCTTTCCAGAATCCGTGTTTCTCATAGGGGAATCAGCAGCTGCCTGTGATCTGTGTCTCTGTCAAAGGAAAGTGAGATGTAGTTAATTCAGGGCTACACAACAAAGACATATTGATCAGGGCTTTTCTGCCTCTGGTTGGACTTCTGCAATAACAATGACTAGGACAATGCAGCAAGCCAGTATGGCAAACCCAAATATGCTTTGTCTTACCCAAAAAGCATGGGTTCTCACTACCGAGATCTGCTGCTGGGCATCAGCAGGTTCAGAGCAATTCTGCTCAAGAGGGTCAGTAAGACACTGAAATCAAGTGAAAAGGGCACATCTTGTTCACGTCATTATAAATGCATTTCATTTGTAGCTATAAGTTAAATTCATAGATTCAGTACAAACAGCTTGCAGTGCCCCAGTTCCACAAGATTAAAAAAAACCCAAAACCCCCTGTTTTTATGGTATCTGGATAAAGTCATACAGAGCTGCTTACAGAGGTAATGAATGTTGCGAGAATTATATAGAGTGAATGTATACATTATGTTTCCTCTGTTCCTGCTCTACTAGTAGGACTTGGTTGTGGATGATTATGTGCTATATATTTACTAGAGTGTTGCAGTGTCTTCACTGCATAGCTAAAAATTCTTCTGTACTGGTTTTGTAATATAAATATATAATTACTATTTTTATTTCTGCAGTTACCCAACTCATTGTCTGTCTTCCCCCTTTTTTTCCTGTTACTTTCTCCTAATAGCTACGTCTGCTTTTCTTTTGTTCATGTGTTGTGCAGAAGAAAAATGGACACTAACAGGTTTGCTAATTACTGTGAAAATCTTCTCAGCCTTGTTCAGTTCAGATCATTCTATTAGCTAAAGTAATGGAGTGCAGTGGCACGATGGTGCTCTCGCTTTTCATTGTCTGAGGTCTTTCTGGTGCAATATATTACTGGGATTGTATTCTGGGGCTGTCACAATAGCTTTTGATTTCCCGTACCTGCTGTTTTATCTCAGTGTTCCTTTTTTTACTGCTGCTTAATTCTTCTTATCCTTCCTAAATGACTTTTAAGGGCACGGGACTCTTTGCCCCCTGCTTCTTCAGTTTTTTCTGGGAATCAGTAAGGCTAAGGATTGTTGTGCTCAGTCCCTTGTAAATGGACTTGTGACCAGTGTCAGGATGTTCACATCACTGCAACAGCTCCTGGCAGTTTTCAGCTGTACTATTTTACCTAAAGGCATGGTCTTTACCCTTACTGCATCATTTTGCTCCTGACACCTATTTTTCCTTGCCTATCAGTATTGTCAATGTCATCTTCCTCAGCAGTATTTACGACAGCAGACTTTTGTCTCATCACTCTGATTATATTAGCTCCAGTGATTGTACTTTCACCTCATTACTGAAATAAAGTTAACATTAATGAGAGTCATGCAGCTAAACCTCTGCTCACCTCTCCGGAAATTTATTCTAATGATGAAAAGAAGATGCATGTGGATCTATTTGAAAGCAAGCCAGCTTTTTTCCCCACCCCCACCTAGCTACCTACCAAATTTAGTGTTAAATAAAGTCTTTTGCTATTAAGAGCTGATGATGCAAAAGAAGACAAATACATTATACAACATCAACAAGGAAAAATGTGATTGGTTGAACACTGATTTATGTACTGGTCTGCTATGGAGTTCCTTTGTGACCCAAATTTCTTTGTCCCTGCTGCTTCAGGAAAGGATTTTCTCATATCTGACTCTCACAGTAAATTAGCCATAAAGCACTTGGAGGTCCTAAGGGGTGTGCTAGGAAAGTTCGAGATATTATCAAGGGTAACAGTAATCGCACTTCTAAACAAGATGAAGCATTGAGAGGTAGAAATTATCTACAGAAACACAGCAAGGCTTTGAGCTTAAAGAAGAAATATAATTTAGATAAGTAAAGTTCATGAGATAAATGTACATGCTGCGTGTGCCAAGCAAGGGAGCTCGAAAGATCTTTTACTGTTCAGAATTCAGATTTACAAGAAGAGCAGTCCTTTTTCCACTGGTCACTGCTAGAGAAGCCATATGAGTAGAGAGAGTTTGTGTTTTCCTTTGTTTGCTTGTTAGCTAAGGTTAGAGAATAAGAGTTCACTTTTTATCAAACCTTCTTACAAGCAGCTGCTGTGACATGGCTTTAGTTCTGTCTGAGGCCTCTGTCTGCTCCAGCAGCACAGCTTACCTAGAAGGGTAGTAATATAGACTGAAAGGAATGCAGCCTTGGACCCAATCTAATTATTTGATGTTTTCCTTAAATTTTATCTCTTCATGTATGAAACTAGGTTGAGCCTGGTGTGGTGGAAGAGGTCCAATATTATTCTTGCTAAACATTTGTATATCTTTAGGAAAAGATAAAAGAAGGATGTTCACTCTATACAATATTGTGAGCAAACAAACCTTTATGTTCAAAAATACAAAGTTATGTCTTACTAGAAAATACCACTGGCCTGTACAGTAAGTGTAATATTTTAAGTACTAAGTGTTCTAAAATGCTGCCTTAGGCTTTCAAGGAAAAAAGTAATTCAAGAATTACCAAAGCATGGTTGACTCAGAAAAGGGAGTGAAATATTACTGTATTGCTAATCACGCTTTGACCTATTTTGGATTCTGGACTGTAGAAATATTTTCTCTCTTGTGAAGGCTTGTGATTTTGACCATGGAGTTTACAAGGAAGAATATCTAGACTTGTCACCAAAAGAAAAGCTTTCTAAGAGGAAGGCTGTTTAAGTTAGCCTTTTCAAATGTCAAAATCCTAAACAAAATAGATGAAGTTGGATAAAGGTAACCCTTTACAAAGGTTGATGAAATAACATTATCGCCCTTTGGCAGAGAGAGAAATTGAAACACAGTGTTTAGGAGACGTTGGTCTTGTCAGACAGTGCAGCAGGAGTGGTCTGGGGCATCACATCTGAAACTGGTCCCTGGATCACTGTCCTGCTCTGCCTTCTGAAGACTTCTGCCTTCTCTTTCTGAGCTTGCTGCTGTTGTGCCTGAAGCACAATAACACTGACTCATGTCTGGAGCCACAAACTGAATGTGTCAGGTTGAAATGTGGCTTATGGAATAATAGTATGTATTATGTTTAGTTTGAGAGAATTTTACAACACTCTATCCTAAAGCATCTTTTCTTATAGATGCAGATTAAATGCACAAGCAACATGAATTAACTAATTTTCAGCTCATGCGTCATGGTCATTCCCACTGCTCCTGCATCATCCTGTTCAAAAATAGTCCATCAGTTGCAGATATTTACTTCATAATTTGTTATTTTTCCTTTATATGCACATCTCCTCTTCTCCCACCTGCTTCCCAGCTTGGCTTTTCCTCATCTTGGTGCCCAGGAAATGCCAGTGTCTGGTTGAATGAGCTCTGCTATAAATCAAAGTGTCATCACTTAGCTGTTAGAAGTGATTTAATTAATGCATCATGCCTTCCCCAGAGCCTCTCCCCACCTGACTGCTAATCAACCTTCATCAGCAGGAGGAAAACGTGGCCCTTCTTACAACTGTGCAGGAGAGACTGAAGGAAAGACAGTTAATTGCAGCTGCTGAGATCAGCCTTGTCCCTTGTCTCTAATCTGTTGTCTGCTTCTTGAAACACTGCTGTCCTGGTCTCTTACAAGCCATGCTTCACTCCATTCATACAGAAATGATCTGGTATCATCCCGGGGATCACTTCTTGTCAGAAAATGTATTTGGCAGATGACGTGTTTAGAAGCACCCTATTGTGCATGACAGTACTGGAGCAACTTTTACAGCCTGAGTGCTCTTTTAGCTGGAAGGAGCAGTTTATGTGTGAACATTTCTGCACTTTCAAGGTGGTGCTGTGCAGTTAGCACTGAAGATTCTGAGGCCAAAAAATTGTTGTGCCAATATGGAATTACAGGGCAGATGTTGTTAGCAAGTGATCGCCTTTGTCAGCTGCTGAGTAAGTACTTGATGATTTTATCTCAGATAAATATGTACCAAAATGATAAGCTCCATACAAGTCAGAGCACTTGTCCATTTCAGTTTGGTGCCTCCACCTTTACAGCAGCACCTGTGGTAATGGGAATCTCAGATTCCATCTGCTGGATAATATGGGCAAAAGAATTTAGGGAGTGTCTTATTTGTGACTATTCATAGTTATATAGGCAATCAAGATAAATATGGGAAATAGCATTTGTGGGAAGCAGTGGTTTTTTTCTGGTAGCTGGAATAGGAAACTGAGAGTCAAGATTCCTGCTTTCTAGTCTTGACCACATCCAGGTTGCCAAATGACCATGAGAAAGACACTTGACTAGTTCCTATGTGGGTTTGGCACAAATATAACGTTTGTGGGAGAAGGACATACTGTATTTAGGACAGAACACACTCTCTTCTCCCTTCAAACAGCTGGTGCTACAGAAGCAGATGGGCCAGGGCTACCTTCTGTGGAGATCCAGGAGGGTCATCAGTGAGATGGACAGCGGTGCACCCAGAGGTGCTTTAAGGTCCAGAGGCCATTTGGGTGACAGAAATACAATAATGGTAATTTCAGCTGCAGTAGTGCAGGTAGTACCTGTCTGCTTGTGGAACTCAAGATGGTGTCTCAGTCGGGTTTTGGGGTCACCTTCAGAGGCCAGTGGGAGAAGGACTTGGCCCCCACTTCCTCTCAGTGCAAGCTAAAATCTGCCACAAGCTGTACAGGATGTGCGAGTTGGGTCACAGTGGGTCTCTTCTGATATCTCACCACCTTCTGATGGTGCCCCATGGCCTCTATCAAGCACACTCAGTCTTTAGTCCTCTCTGGGAGGGCTCATCACAGCCAGCCAGACACACTGGCCTGGTCCTGATCTTTAGCCTGCCCTGTGACAAATGGCATAGATGAGTCAGCACTGAGCTCTGGGCAGTGGCACCAATTCAGTCCCAGCTCTGTGTCCTGTGTTGCACCTGTTGGGTGCCCTGAGCCACAGTCTCAAGGTTGGGTGCTCTCAGTCTGACCAGGGTAATTCCTGTTATGGCTAAGCAGCTGTTTCCTTTGTAAGTCCATAATTTTGAGGGTTCATTACATGGGCATAAAAGTCCTCTCCAGACAGAGATTTGGCAGACAAAGCCCAGCTAGGGAGCTGTTTCATCATTTGTTAGTTTGTTTATTTTTGCATCTGTTGGGCAATTCTTCAGGTATTTTGTATACAAGGCTGCAAAAGATACAGCTACAATTATTTTTAATTGCTTACTGTTTGGGTCTTCATTGATCTTTATTTTTCTATTGGTCACTTCTGATTCAATTGAGGAAAAAAAATTTGTGTTACTATATTAAGAGAAATAACAACATTTCCAGATACTTCACTGATTCCCTTGTTTCATAAGTGCATTGTTTTACTTATTCCCACAAACTCTGCTGCTCTGATTGCTTATTGCTGGTTCTGTTGTTTTATACTAGAGTAGCAGACAAAGACAGTGTTCACTGCATAGCTTTGCTGCTATTTTTATTCTTTCCCCAGCTTTTTTTGACAGAAGTGAAAATCTGGAACAAAGCTGCTTCAATTTCTATATTTTTGGTGATTTAAGTTGAGAAGAACTTTTAAAGTAGTGATATTACTGTAATTTTATCCCAATGCGACTTGCAATAGAGTTTGTGCCTATTGAGGAATTCTTTCTTAGGAAATGCTCTTGAATATAACATCTTTAAATATGATTCCTGAAGGGAATTGCATCCTCAGCATTTCTGAAATTCCTCACCGTCCCTTATTTCTACTGTTTAAACCACATATGAGCTAATTTGAAAGCAAGATACACTGATACCCACAGCAACCCATGCCAAATAAAACTGCCATCCTTTGTAGGATTTTGCTGAGGGCACAAGACTGAATAAGTGGCCTTGTTGTAAGGACTGTGCTGCAGATGAGTGAATGGAGCCGTTCTTTAGCAGATATTTGGATACCAGGGAATCCTGTAGCTGGCAAGATGCAGAGCTTGTAAGTGCTACATCTGTGGTTTTTCCCCTCTTTTTTTCTTTCTTAAGAAACCTTGACGTTACCTGATGACTTGAATCAGAGTTGTCATCTGGCCAGTTTTCATCTTGCATTGAAAAATATTGCAATGACATCTCTCAGAGAGGGGAAAGAAGCTGTGATTTTGTTTTCATTTCACACTTGTAGTTCATTTTAGCACTCTAATGAGTGCTGCCTGTGACTGAGCAGGTCACAGAATCGCTGTGCTGCCCTCTAAACCAGGAATGTCATTTTCTGTGAGCATTGTGAGCTCAGGCAGTGTCATAAGGAAGGGCTGTACTCTCTGTGTGCAAGGTGCTGAGGAGGGACAAAGTCAATAATTCCTGTATATCGTTGCCTTGCTGCCTTTGGACAGGAACAGCGTGACCTACAGTGTGCCAGGGAGAGCAGAGCCCTGTGCCTTGTCAGACCCCTTCAGCTGGGTCTGCTCCTCCTCTGCTCATGCCTCAGGAAAATTGGCAGTTGTGCAGGGGAGCAATGCTTGTGTTCTCAGAACAGACCAAAATTCTGTTACTGCTGTCATGACAAATGCAGAATTAACCAGCCCTTAAGTTTGTAAGGACTTGGTTTGGTTTAAGAAATAATGTCTTGCCAAAGGCGTTCTATCCTTTTTCCCCCAGAAAAATTGCTTTTTGATGAAATGAAAAAGTAACTTTTGATTTAAGAGTATTAATTTCTTAGGGGGAGGAAAATGATAGCCAGATGTTTGACAGAATCATGGAATATTCTAAGTTGGAAGGGACCCACAAGGATCATCACGCGCAACTTGTAAGTGAATGGCCCCTACAGGCACCAAACCCCTGTTCCTGGTGTCATTAGAACCTTGCTCTAACCAAGAAAGCTAATCTCGGGGTCACCATTTTAATGGAATCAAAAACCTAAACCTTGAATATATTTGGTATTTTTTTCTTAAAATTCTTGTGTCATACATATTTTTCTAACTTAATGAAAAACAAACAGAAAAATAAATCCCTTTCAATGAAAACAACTCAGATTAGTGGATAATGCGCCAGAGTGTTGGATTGGGAGCCTGGTGAGAAAGCTACCTTTATGTGGGGAGTGAAGGAGAAGAGGGCTGTCATTTCTTAAAGTATCAGAAATGCAGGGGTTTTATTCTCTTCTGTGTTCTGCCTCTCATTCTCATTTGTGTGTGTGTATTAAGTGGCCCTTGCTGAGCCCGGTGTTGAGATGTCATTGTGATAAATCACCTTTTACTGGAGATTATATTTTTTCTTCAGATGAAGCTGCCAGAAGAAACACTTAACAGTTGCAACTGACTGCTATATTTTCTGTCTTCTCTTCTCTTTCTCTCCTCAAAATATTATACAATAAATTCTGACTAAATTCTGTTGATGATCATGCTTTCCAATGGAAGGGAACAAATAACAAAGATGGCAATTAAAAACTGTCAGCACTAGTGAAGGATCTTTATGTGGATATGAAAATCAGATTTTCTCCCATATCGCTTATACTTGAGAAATCCCAGCCCTTGTAGTATTATCCAATGAAGCTCTCCAAGATCCCCATGGAACCATACAAAAGTTCAGAATTTCCTGGGATCAAATTTCAGAATCATGATGTGTCTGTAAAGAATAATCATCAGGTGTTTTTATCTAGCCAAGTGAATCCATGCTGTCATGTTTAGAGATCAGATATCAAGATCATACATTGTCTTCAGTAAATTTACTTACTTTTAACAAACTGTTGTGCCATTTTGTCTTCACTTCAGAACTGCAGAACTTTGTTGTTATGCTGATGTCACTGTTCTTACCCTCTAAAAATTCAGAATGAATATAGGAAATAGTGAATCATATTTGTAGCAAGAAAGGAGTAAAATTATTTCATGACAATAAAAATAATTTCTAGAATGTTGGTTTTTTTCAGAGCTAGCAACTGGGAGACAGGATATCTGGAAAATTGTCTTGAAAAGTCTTATCAGAGTCATCAAAAGATTAAGTTTGTTTTGATTTTGTCAAATTTTTAGTTGATTTTGACATTTTTTAGGAAATAATTTTGGCAGTCCAAGTCACAAATAATAAGCTGTACACTCTCAAAGCCTTTTGGTTCACTTGACAGTCACTTCAAAACTTACAGTCTTATTCCTCAGGAAACAGCTGTTTGAATCCCAGCTGGAACCTCAAGGCTAATCAGAGAAACAGGAATTAGTTCCTCAGAGTTGTGCAAAGTAAAACATCACCTCCTTCTAAAGGTGTCTGGGTTACTCCAGTGTAAGGCTAAGTACCTCTGCTGCTGGAATAAATGGTGACACTGGTCAGGATACAAGTTGTCCAGGATGACCCCTGCTGGCCCCTCTCTCTCAGGCCTTTTCTGCTTGGTGACCTGCTTTGGTTTCTTTGCTCTAAAATTTCTGAACTCACTTTTTTTTTCCTCCAATTGTTACTTTCAAATGAATTCCACATCATTTTGCATTTTAAGTCTATTTATAGCGGTAATTGTGAGTGAAGAATCTGTGCTATGATATATTCCCGTGTGAAAAGCAATCCATTTCATAGTTGTCTTAATACTTCATTCAATTCTTCCTCCTTTTTAAACTTTACAATTCTGGTGGATACTCTCTGATTGGAGTTTTTGGTTTTTTTCTCTTGAAACAGATCTGAGAAAACATCAACATTACAGTAGGCCCCATAGAAGGTTCTTTTCTGCATATCACCTGGCCAGACATTCTCTTCTGTTTTTTCTAGCTGAAACTCTCATATTTCAAAAGCTAATTTTTTTTAGAAAAGGAGGGAAAACAGGTTGAATTTGCAGAGCTGATTTCCGGGTGTTAAATGCCAAATCACAAATGCCAGACACCTTATTTTGTCAATATCCTATGAAGGTCAGTCATATCTTAGACAAATAGTGCCTGTATGCCAGTGTCTTGGATAACTCCTGAGGCTGTTGTAGCAAAGATAACAGATAGGCATGTTAAATAGTCCCAGCATGACAAGGAGTGCAGCTTGGTCATGGAGGAGAGCCCCATTCCTCTGTGGTTGCTTGATAAACACTTTTAATTATCAGTATTGTCATTTGCATAATGGAATTGTACAGCTGGCCACACGCAGTGAATGGAGTTGCCACATGGTCTCCCAGTACTCAGGCACAGACAGAATTCCTGGAAGAACGCTGGCTCTGTCAGAAGAAGGTGAGCAATTGCCCAGCACAAATGTAGGGGCTGCCTGCTCGGGAGGAAGGGGTTAACTGGGCTGGACTGGGAGCTCCTTGGGCAGCCCTCTGGCAGCAATTTGCTGGCCTGTATCAAGAACCACTTGCTGTTGGTTGCAGAAGCTACTTTAGGGCAAAGAGACTTTTTTTTCTTTGCCACGGTTCAAGCTGTAATTCTGAGGAATAGAATTTTGACAGAGATCCAAGAAACTAATGCAATGGTCAGCTGCGCTTTGATATCCCGTGGTTTTGGCTTTGGCTCCAGCTGGAGTGTAGCAGAGCTGAGCAGACTCCGCGTTTCAGACTCTCCTGCAGCAGTGCTGAAATCAGAGCAGGCTGTGGGCAGAGATGGATGGCTGCCTTACCTTCAAGGCTCCAACACAGCTGCGTGGATCAGCAGATGGCACAGTTCTGCCAGCCATGGGCCACAGACAATAGAAACTGCTCCTCTTCCCACACTGTTCCAGATGGGAGGCCTCTGAAGGGAAAATGGAATATGCTTGTTTTGCAGTGGTCTTTCTAACTCTGCCTTCCGTGCACTTGGTTTGCTCTCCCCTTCTGGGAGACGCTTTCCCACTGTGACACGTGATTGAAGACAAGCACAGTCAGCCTTAGTGTGTTGTATTATGATTCACTCTGACCTGTGATATATACAACCCTACTCTTTAAGCTATCACCAATCTCAAATGTAGAATGAGATTTAATAAATACCATGATTTCTGACACTCCATGGAGTTACAAGTGAAGCTTTTGGGCTACAGAGCCACAATCAGTGGATGACATTCAGAGAGAAGGAATGCATCAGAATTAATCTACTCCATCTGGGGCAGTCAGAGCTTGGCCAGTGCAGCAAGTAAATAGGATTGCACCTTTGAGAATGACACAGTATTTGGCATAAACAAGTTTTAATTTCACTGCATTTCTGAGGCAGTTAACACTGTCCATCACAAAAGCTACCTTAGGTGCTGCTCCTCTGAGTGGGTGGTTATAGAGCATCTGCACATGGAGAAGCTATGGCACTTAGGATGATGGAGCTTAAGAGAAATAAATTGATTTTTTGATTATAAAAATTAACCTTCTACTTGTGTCTTCATGGTATCAAGAGTTTCTCTGAGGGAATTCTTTCCTTAGTGATGTGATTAAAGAGAAAGTGGGTGCTGTGTGTCAGTTTGTGCCAACCTCTGCAATCAGCAGTGCCAGGGCACTCGGTGACACACCTTGGTGATGCCCTGCTAGTGCTGTGCTAAAACAGAATGAGTTGTCAGAGTACCTTTGGGGTCTGACTGAGAGCTTACAGATAAGAATCATGAATTCTGAGGAAGGATTTGGGAAGTCAGTCAGCTCAACAACAAATCCCCTTCCCAAAAGGCTGCTTTTGTTTTCAGGATACAACATTTTTATAGGACTATCAGAGTATTTTACAGAAAGATTCTTCTCTCACACATTAAATATTAGGAATTGGTTTTGGTTTATATTTTTTCTCTGATTCCCAAGTGCTTATTAAACGAAACAAGCAGCAGAGGATGAATATCTTCATCAATCTTTTGTTTGTATATGCTAGTCAAGACCTAAAAATCCTCTTTGGATGGAAAGGAAAAAGACTCTGGAGGCTTTTGTTAATCTGAGTTCAAAAGTAGAGGCTTCCAATTTAAGCCTCAAGCCCCATAAAGTAATTTTGTTAGCTGGCTTCATATTGGCAGAAGGCCAAGAGAAATGGCCAGTCAGGAAGTTTGTCCCTTCCATGGACACAGTTTTGACTTGGCAGCATGGGCTGACCCCTGGAACACTCAGTTTGGGGCTCCCTCACATGTCTTGGAGGGAATGTTCAGCAGCCCCGAGAGCTGTTTAGAGTTTTCATGTCACACAAGCAATTGCAAACACCCTATTTCTAACCACAGCCCTGAAGCCTCTCTGAGGAAAGAATGCTACAGCAGACCACTCAATATATTATTTTTCACAGAAAATTTCCTGCTACACCTCCCTTGCTAGATAAAACTTCCAGCATAACAGAGTTTTCTTTTTCTTAAATGATTGCCGAGTTTAGCCAAAAGTATTTTTTTGTGAGCACACCTTCAGACAACCTCTTGGAACCAGAACCTCCACAAATACCAAGGAGGCCTCTATAATATGAATTTACACATCGTCTGGAATATCCACTGTTTTTACACAAAGATAATACCTATATGATAGCATTTAGAAGAGGATGTTAATTTGTGGTTTCGTCACAAATTGCAGCATTAAGGAAAATAATTGTTAAGAATGGCTGCATCTTACAGTGAAACAAAACCAATAATTGAGTATTCCAGGGTTTGCTGTTGAGGCTGACATCCTAAATTTATTAATGACCTGGAAAAAACAGACCATAAGCTTTCAAAATTTGTGGATAAAAGCTATGGAGCTTGTAATGTCCTTGCAAAGAAAAGTAAATCACTGGGACAATCATTATTACAGTAGATGAATTTTCAGTTGGCTACACGTCAAGTGCTACGTGCAGGCCAAAAATAAGGCATTTTCTTGGTAACATGCTGGTGAACTTCAAGCCTCCCATCTCCTCTAAGGAAATATTGAGCAGCCTGGGTAAATATTTAATTCAAAAATGTCCTCCCAGTGAGCAGAAGCTGTAGCAGAATAGCTGGGACGTCTCGTAACAACCTACTGCCACATCAAATGTTTCTTTTAATAATCTGTAACCTAAGATTTCCCATAAGCCTGGCGTTTATTTCTTATTCAACCCGTACATTACAGCTCTGCCTACTCTCTCTTTTATGCTGCCAGAGCTTTTGGCACCTGTGTAGCCATAAATGCCACAGAAATTTAAGTTGCAAATGGGCAAAGGGATGTATTACAGCAAGTGGAGGTTTGACATGTGCATTTGTGGCCTTCAGTTCCTGCCTTGTGCATAAAAAGCAACTGTTTTCTTACCAACACAGTAAGGCTGAGCCTCATTAGGTTGATTTCGCAGCTCAAGGCCTTTTCCTCATATTCAGTACATTTTATATTACGCCTTGGCCACTGGTCATCGCCTTTGTAGGACCACAGCATCTCGCTGTCCCAGTAACATAGGGTCATTCTGGAATTATATAGGAAACCAACCTTTCCCAGAAGCTGGGGAAAACCAGATTTGTTCCTGCTGAGATGATGATTCTGAGCTTTCAGTTTTTTATAATACAGTGAAAAAATGGTTTATATTGCTCAATTTTTCATCAGTTGCTCATCTACACTTGGTTTTCTCTTTCCCTTACATGCTGCAGAAACACTGGAATTTTAGCCTTTTAGGGATGTGAGAGTTGCATAAGAGACAAGCCAAAATCAGTTAACACTTCATTAAATACAATCCGGCATCATATTAGAGTTTCCATAGACAGTTTGTGTAAATCTTCTGGGAACACAGAAGTGTCCTTTCATTTTTTTCTGTAGTGTTATTTTTTGATTAATTTATCAGATATTATGAAATACATGTTTTGAAAATGTGTTTGTGTACCAATATCACAAATAGCTGAGGCTTCATAACTAGTGATCTACTACTTGTGAAAAAGTATTAAGAAAAGCTCTCAAAATTCAAAACACAAAAGAGTTTGTGGCTTTCTCATTTCCTTTAGTTTGTGCATCCTGGCTTAAAGTAGTCTGGCTTTTTGGCAGTATCTCAGGTAAGCAGCAGCAGCAGTGCCCCAGTACCTGTACTAAGTTGTAAGGATGGGAAGGGCTCAGATCCCCAAAAATCCATGATCTGTGCTGTCTAGAGAAGCAAACCCCTCTGAAATATCTCTAGGCCTTGCTAGCATTTCTTGGTCTAATCAAAGAAGAGAAAAAACGCAAGTTTTCCTATAGTCACTTTGAAACCATCTATAATATCCAAAAGGTCACAAAAGGAAGCTGAGAGAAGTGATTGGCATGTGCCTAAAGACAATATTGTATCCATTGGGGAGTAGATGGTGGACAGAAAAGTAAAGGATGTGGATACTGCTGGAAGTTATCTTTGTAAGATGCAACAATATTAAATAGAGAGGACACCAAAATGTCAGGAAGGAGTCTGAAACCAGAGCAGCCATCCTTATGGCTAGAGTGGCCCTTGCAGACTATACTCTCTACTGTACTGGCTGTAAAGTCCTACAACTTCAGACTCACTATTTGCTACAAACCCATACCTCAGCACTTAGAAAGACATCTTCAATCACTCTCTTCCAGAAATACTTATAAGACTGCATGCAAGACACCAGTAAAACCTGCGAGTGTTGCCCAAGTGCACAGACAACGTCCCTTTAAAGCACTGAGGGAGCTAACGATGGCTTAACACAGCAAGTAACAGCAAGGATGAGGCATTCCTAAGGCAAAGACTTTCAAGTATGCTTTAAAGTATGTAACTAAAAACTGAGCTTGCTTTGCATTGCTCACAGTTTGACCATTGATTTGCAGAATCCAGAAATATAATGTAAAATAGGATTAATTTAAATTTCAATTTCTGTAAATAGGCTAAATTTAGGAGATTAATTGAGGGACTTGGCTTGAAGTTTTATAGTTGCTTATAGCCAGCCAGATGTGGTTTAGGGATCTGCAGTTCTGCAGCTATAGGTTTAGCTACATGCTTATTGATTTTGGGAAAGATCCCAAATGAGTTCATAGCTGTAGGAGTTCCTGCTCAGGCCGTGCCTGATGGCAGAGGATCATCCCAAAGTTTCCTACCAGCTGGCAGCCTGAAGCTGAAGCAGCTCCTCTGTGTGCAGCCATCTGACAGCAGCAGAAAGGAGGGCATGAGATCTGCTCTCATTATCAATTAGCACCTGGGATACTTGGGGCATTATTCCCTGCAAACAGCTATAATGTCTCCTAGTTAAGGAGTCTTCCTAGAAATCCCTGTTCAGCCACTGTGGATGAACTGATATCGCTGTAAGTGTGTTTATCATGAACCTGAGGCTCAGCTTCTTCAGCAATCTCCCCCTCCCATGTTCACCCAGCAGCAAGCACATCATTTCCCCATAGGAATCTTAATACAGTTAATCCAGTGTCCTGGGTTATTTTGTGCTGCTCTACTTCAAGTGCTCTTAGCTTTACTGAACGTGTCTGTACTGTTTTAAGTGTCTGCTAAATTCCAAAAGCTGTTGTGCTGTGCCTGCTGCAAATGCTTGGATATGATCCAAGTCCTAGTCTGGCATTTAAAAGGGATTTTCCAGGATGTTACAATTCACCCAGCACTGTAACTGTGCCAATCCAAAAGCTTTGCTGCCTTCAAAGATACACTCCTGCATGCAGTAAAAGCGTGTTCCAAGGCACACAAAGCATTAAAAAGACCAGCTCAACCAGTGGCTTTATTGGCATAGACATTGAACTCTCCAGAACTGCTTTCTCTAAGCCACTCTCAGGCTGTGAGAGCTGTTCAAAACTCCCGTGCTGCTGTGTGTACAGAAGTTTCTGTGACAGAGAATATCCTTGAGTCTGTTCCTGCATGCATGTGCCTGCCTAGAGAATTCCACATGAAGGAGGAATGCCCACTTCCTTTTTCTCCAGTAGCTCACATAATCCAAACCCAAGTATGCAGAACCTCTCTACACTCTCAATGCTTCCATTGCTTCCATGGAAGAGAGGGGCAAGAAAATGTGTAGGGGCAACTCTTCGAGCAAAGTGTGGGTCTGTTTATTCTTAAAATGGACAAGTCCATAGTAGCAGTGACATGACACTGTTAGAAACGAAATTACTAAATCACTAAATTCTTAAAAGACAGGGTGAGTGAGAAATCATATATTTAGCCACAATTTAAGTAGTGCTGCCCTGGGCTGAGTGCTCTACTGTGTCTAATATAAATTGAACTGTAACAAACAAATGGACCCAATCTCTGCATACAGTACAAAATTTTCAAAAGTGAAGTAAAACATTTACTGCTAAAGAGCTAAAAACACCCAAACAAGAATAATTCTTCAAAATGACATTTATGATTCAAACCATGCTGTTGAAGCCACTGAAAATTAAACTTTATTCAAATGAAGTTGCCTTGTACTGATTCTCCAGATCCCAAAGCTGCTCTTTGTTATGAACCTAAATTACAGACTTTAAGCAAATACAAGTTACTGTGATCAAATCTAAGATGAGTGGCTGGAATATAACTGCCTGATACTAAAAGATCAGATAAAGATACTTAAAGGAATATACCAGACTCAAATTATCATGGAATGGTTGGGGATGGAAGAGAGCTTAAAACTCGTCTCATTCCACCCTTTGCCACGGGCAAGGACACCTTCCACTATCCCAGATTGCTCCAAGTCCCATTCAACCTAGCCTTGGACACTTCTAGGGATGGGGCACCCATGGCTTCTCTGGTCAACATGTGCCAGGGCCTCACCACTCGCACAGAGAACAATTTCTTCCCAATGTCCCATCTAAACTACCCTCTGACAGCTAAAAGCCAATGCCCATTGTCCTGACACTGCTTGTCTGTCCTTGCAGAGTCCCTCTCAAACCTTTCTCTCTGCCCCTATGACATGAATTCTGGTGAGCCTGAATGTTTTAAGCATGTTGAGTACAGGGCCCAGGGTGATGGCCAGGAGTGAGTTTTCCTGGCTGGCTGAGCCATTGCCTAAACTGAAAGCTCAGGTCCCAGGTTGTTCTAGAATGCTGGAGGAGGCTGCAGGCACCAAAACCTCCTGCTCTATTTGGAGGGCACAGCCCTGGCTCACAGGAGGCTGCAGCCCCATCCTGAGCTCATTTGCCCTGGCCTTGCTGATTTTATACTGTTAAGCTACAAATGTTCTGTGTCCCAATACCAGCAGCACTGACAGCAATGGTTTGCCAGGACAGATGAGCAGGTTCTCTAGGACATAATTAAAGTGCTGACAAGCTCAGACATAAGACACACAATAAATTAGTTATAGGACCTGAGTAAGAAGGATGAACTCAGCTGTGAAGGCAATGAGACAGAATTTCAGCCATGGGACCACTTCTGCATGTTCTTTTGTGTTGGGAAATCACATATAAATTTTATGTGTCTTTAGCAAAACTGAGAAATTATTAACATAATACTAGCATAAACAGATATAAATTTTTAAGTCCAAGTGAAATCTAGGAAGGTTGTTGCAATAACACCTGGTTTTGAAGATGTTGTCATCCTTCTGGCTTTAGAAGCAAAGCAGCAAGTATGGAAATGCTCTTAATCTACTCTTATACAGAACAACTGGACTTTTAATTACTGAACTGATATTTTAAACCACTCAGCAATCTGCTATTAAAAACCTACCAGATCTGGATTTCACAAGATTGCTTCTTCAGAGGTGATAAACATGCTGGCTCTATTCAAGTGATTTTCAAGCCTTGCAATCACCACAGGAGCTATTTTAAATGCTGTATTTGCTAGTTTTTTCCATTTTGCCATTTGCTCTTATATTTTTTTTTTCTGTTTTTCATCCCTTCTGGCCACATTCAGCTTGTATTTAGCATGCCTGTTTGTTTATGTTGGAGGATAAATTTATTCATACAAGCCAGACAAATGACTGGATTTTTATATCTTCTGTTTTAAAATCCGTTTCATGGCAGGTGGAGAGGGCTGGGCAGGGTCCTAGAAGAGCTGCTGACCCTTAAAGAATAGTTATCATTTCACTAGTAATAACTTGCCCCTTGTCTTCTGAACGGAATTGCCTACTGTGCTTCAAATAATGAGGGACATTGTTATATTTGCTTTCATACAGGCTGCTGAAAGGCTAAGATACCAAATAATTTATTTTTTTCTTATTATACAAGGAGTAGAGCTATTTTCCCTATTGGCTTGCACTGCAGTTCAGCTTGGTTATTAGTGTTAAAGTAAAGAAGCCATGTAAATTTTAGCCCTAGAAGAACAAGAATAGAAGATGTGTCAAGAATAGAAGTATTTCATGTTTGATAGTGTCACTGAAATGCATCAATGTCTAGGGGAAAGAAGGTGATGATGGAACAGCCATGCTGTGAACATTATCCATGGGCAGAATCTTAACCAGACGTCTGGGGCAAGTGGCTATTGAAAATTAAATGTACCAGTGGATCTTCAGCGTCAGAGCAGATGGTGCTTCAACTTCTCAAATCTCAGCCACACAATTTACAAACCACGCAAAAGTGTAAGTGGCAGAAGATTCAAGGTGGAGAAAGGCAATATCAAACAGAAAGCACTTATTTGTAAACCTGAGCAGTGCACAATTTGACTGAGGAAAAACAATGATGTAATCAAAATTAAATGGAGTCCAGAACATTATTAGGATTAACATCTCTATTGATTAAATGAGCTGCTGACAGCAGCAGCAGTGTTGCTAGGCTATCAGTCTTGCACTCTCGTTTGACATTTCAAAAGAAAATGATGGATGTCACCAAGATTTTTTGCCTTTATTTGTATGATGTAAGAGATTCTGTTTGATGGATTTCGGATCCATCAGGTCCTTCTAGTTTAGTAGGGTCCTGAGCACATCAAAATATTTACCTCTTATCTTCATTGGAGGCAAGTTTAATTTGTTTCTTCTACTGTGTTTCCAAAAGCAAGGGCTTGTCTTCTTGCACTTTGAACTAAATTACCAAAAATCTATTTTGATTTCTTCTGACAATTATTTCAATGCAAGCCTGCACATACATATTTTCTTTGACCATGGTATCCTAAAATAGACTTAATCCTAGTTAGTGTGTAGACGAGCTTTAGTTGCCATCCTCCACAGCGCTTTTGCAATGCTCCGTGTTTTCCATGCATTCTGAAGGCAGTGCATCTGGACACTTGGCTGTAGCTTACCTTTCAGGAAGTGATTTTCTGCTCTGTGCCTGGCACAACCATCCTTCTTCTGGTGCCAAAGTGGAGGCAGCAGCCACGCGGCTGCGCCCTGGCACAGGCCACAGATTGTCACTGACCTCTTGTGGAAACCAGTAATTGCCATTGAGCCAGGCCAGTCAGACGAGGGCATACTCCATCCCCTTTGGCCCTGGCTCTTCTAAGCCATTCTAAAACCTCTTGAAAAGAAAATATTCAGCTGAAAATGAAGATCGGTATGGCTGCCTTTACTTTGGCTTGGTTTCCCACACTTCCAGTATGGCAAGTGCCGTGTGAGCCTTAACCATTAGAAGAAATTAGTATTTACTAAAGTTGATACTGGCAGCCACAGCTCAGTTTGGGAGTGCCTGAGTATCCTTAGGGAAGTCTGCTGAAGGCTACCTGCCTAGCTATTGGGAAATGACAGCATCCTCACAGACATCAGTGTGCTGCAGAAAGTGTCTGGGTAATGCTTTCTACTGGCTTTCCACAATATATAGGTGTCGCTTGTGTTCTGTGCTGTGGGATGATGAGAGCCTTGTCCTAATTGCTGCTACTTTTCCTGGCTCAGGTGGAGGCTCTGGCCACAAGGTTCATGAGGAGTGTGAAAATGGGTTTCTACATGAGCCAAGTCCTTACCCTGGCAGGTTTCAGCACATGGAAATCTCACCTGTCTAATGTAAGTTAGAGGTGTGCTAAACAGGCAGAAATCACAGCAATTTGTATGTATATTCCACAAAGATTAAGGCAGATTTGGAGTTAAATCCTGTGCTCCACTGACCACTGAAGCACTGGGTCACTGCTTTCTCTCTCTTGTAATATCATCCACAGCCTTTTACCCATGCCTGTTTCTCCTGCTCTTCCATTCTTGCCCATTAGAGTCCCATCTTTAAAATTTGCCTTCCCAGAGAAGACTGTCTGGCAGAGATGGTCAGAGGACTCAGTCCACCCTTCCCTCAGCCTCCTTTCTTCCTGCTAAGTACCTGTCACAGAAATATTCCTCCTGAGGTGTGGTCTGCATGAGGCTCGTGCAGCGTGCAACCCTGTCAGCAAAGCAGGATATGCAGCAGCCAGATGATGTGTACAGAGTGCCTCTTGTTCCCAAGGCTGAGGAGTTGCTAGTGTCACCCCTATTTCTTTGAACTGCTTTGCCTTGCTGAGGCTAAAAGCTGCTCTTTTGTCCAGAGACCTCAAAAGCCAGGTGGGAAGCAAAAATGTGTTTCCAAAGATAGGAACATGGCATCACTAGAGGGCATTCCACGCCTCATCCCGGACACAGCTGACAGCGGTCCAGGATCAGTGGAGGGGCAGCCCAGTGGGGTCCCTCAGCTCTGTTCTGCTCCCTTGGCTTTGTCTGCATGGAGGTTTTTTGTATTTGAAACTGATTGATAAGGGTGCAGATTTTCCTTATAAATTACTCATATTGTGTCCAGTCTGCAGTGCAAATATTATTGTGTTACAGACTGCTTCTGTTTCTCTTCAGAAGTAGTTGTGGGTATATTTTTTCAGTATTATACCAATGGAAATAGATCCTCATACACATGTGTAGGAGGGCAGAACTGTTAACATTTTAATTGGACTAGAATAAATAAAGCAATACAATGTTCGGTCTGTAAAGATGACATGAAATAAAAGCAGCCAGGTCGGTGTTTACTCAGTTTACTAAAACTGGAAAGGTATATAATTTATAAATTATATAACTTATAAGTTGAGGAGAACCCTTTCTGATTCCAGGTTTCAGTGAAAGCAGTGAGGACCAAGGTGCTGCATCCTGAGCACAGAGGTCTCGAGCACTGTAGCAAAGAACACAGTGAAATGTTCGAAGTGGAACACTTAAAAAAAGCCCAGCCAAAAATAGATACCAGTAATACAGCAAGAGAGAAGGGGGAGGGTGAAGACAGCTTCATTTTACAAATGTCTTTGTTGAGATAGTAACTGGATACAGAAATCCAAGTCACAGTGGGATTCCAAGAGTGCACATCTGCCTCCCAGCCCTCCTGTTTCCCAGAGCAGCAGCGTTTAGCTGAGATCTTTAGAAAGGGCTTATATGGTTCTGCCTGTGAAGGCAGATTTTAGGGTTCACTTTCGGGTGCCCTGAAGGAAATGAATGTCTGTTTTCTGACACTGAGCAGACTATGCTCCAATGTGGACCTATTTCCACACCTTATTGTTCTAAAAGAGGAATACTGAATTAACTTTTACCACATAACGTTAGTAAGACCTGCTCTAAAAAGAACCAGAACTCAGCTCTGGCTGGGCTGGCTCCAGTGAGACAGCCAGATGGGGCCACTGCCTGTAGTAGCAGCTACTCACCAAAAGAGTTGCAAAAATAGAGACTCTTCAGCAGAAATTCATGAAACAACCTACTTCATGTGACCCACAGAGGCCCAGGCAAAACATACCCCCTTAGCTGGTGTTAGATAGGAATCTGACACTTCAGTAACCTGCCTCTGGGAAACTATTAGTGCTGCTGTCCTGGGTTCTTGATAATTTCTTCGCTGTAAATCCCCACAAATTCTAATTCTTTCATATGATGTAACCCTATGTTATCGCGCCAAGGTTTCTCTTAAGTACAAGTTGGCTTTTATAAAAATTAGCCAAAAAGGGAGACTTTTCCCCAACAGTTATATGTGGATATCTATGTCAAATAAGTTGCAGCAGGCAAACATTGTCATGTGAAGTTTTGCACAGGTTTGGTTCTCATATGAAGCCTCACCCCAACTCTATTTGCTTTCTTTCCGTTCTGTCTTTTCCGTTTTTACATAATGGTCAGAGGACTGTATGGCAGGAATCCAGAGAACTTTCTCATCCTGTTCATTGACTCCATATCTGTGTGTAGCCTCCCTCATGGGCCCTCACATTCCTTGGGGCTTCTTTGTAGCATCTCCTATCCACAAATAGGGACCACCTCCAGCTTTGCACAGATTTTCCAGTCTGGGGATCCCTTGCTTTTGCATTCTCTGTTATGCTGTTTTTCAGATCATAGAGTTCAACTCCATTTATTTCTAGAGGCACAACAAGCCTCAGCAAAGGCAAGGGCTGGAGCTCTGTGGCAATTCTTGGCAGGAAACTCTTTGCATAAAGCCCGTTAGGGCAGCACCAGCTAAGCTCCTCCCTTAAAAACTTGCAGAAGAAGATTGAAACAAATTGTGCTTGTGGTTAGCTGTTTTTTTTAAAAAACACATATTTTGAGAGTAAAGTTTAGTGTCTGCACACATATGCTCACTACTGAATTATTTTAAAATAGAAACAGAAAAAACCCAGATGAAAATAGAGGTCAAATAGATCCTAGAGAATGGATAAATATCTTTCTGTTCTGTTTGATTTTGAATTCTAGAAAGAGCAGGCAATACCCTGATTCAGAAAAATTAGTGCTGTTTTCTAACCTAGTGTTAAAGGTCCGAGGTCTAAAACTGATTCTGGAAGAATTTACACATGCAAAGGGGAAAAAAGTGCTCATGTTTTCTTTTCAAGTTGGTAGGATTTGAGGTCTTTCCATTCTTACTTGTGCCTCTGAAAATGTCCTTCTCCGTGTTTGTTATAGCAGTAAAATTCTAGGAAAAGCTTGGAGGACTCACAGGGGTTATTAGATAAGGATGCTTCTGGAGCAGCACTGGCACAACACATTCTATCTCACATCTATGCCTATCCCCAGGTTAACAGAAATATGCGTAAGTGTGAAAACCAAGATGCAGGTGTATTCTTCATTCAGAGGTATTTTCTCTTTAATGAGATAATTTTTTTTATCTTGTTACATGCTTTCCCACTTTATGGATATGGGAAGTGATAAATAAAAATGTAGTGATTCCTAGGCAGATTTTTTGGATATAAAGGCAGCTAAGCCATTTGCACAGGCCAGAGCTCAGGAAGACTCTGTATCGGTTTTGTGCCTGGGGAAGTGCTATATTTCTTAGGTTCCATGTGTCGGTGGTGAGATTTCTTCCTTCTCTAACAATTTAATATTACAGGTGAGGATATTCAGAGCCAGAATTTCCTGCAAGTCATCTGTGTAATCCCCCCTGCTTGAACAGGGACATCACTACATTAAGACCCTGGAAAGCGTTTGAAACAAAGGCCTTGTGTAAATGATTGCATAAACCAGTACATCCCATTAGAACAAAAAAAACCCACTAAAGCCACAACACCAAAAACAAACCAGAGTATGAAATGTTTTGGTGGAGTGGCAAGGGCTCTGGAAAAGTTAAGTGCTTCCCTGCTTAGATGGTGGAAGGCCATGTCCAGGGAATATGTAATAACTGATAGCAACAAGCAGTTTGGGATAACAAACACGTCCTTCTGTCCAGACACTTCACACACACAGGGCACCAAAAGGGTTAAAGATAGTTGTTCTCAGCAGTGTTTGGCCTGGCTGAGGATTAGAGCTTATTTTAGCTGTTCTTCCTAAACATAGCAAAGGTCACGAGGGACCAGGCTTTGTTGCTGAGTCTTATTGGCCTTGTTCCTTGTAGGGGTTTTGCAGGAGGACGGGATTGTCTCACTTACAAGGATAATAGATGACAAGCCCGGTGCTGATTAACCTCATTTTAATTGATAATTAATTTTAAACCCTATTTACTTTCCCTGGAACAGCTGAGACTTCAAGGGAATCACAACAGAGGTGAACAAGAACTGAAATCTCCCCCAAGGAAATGATTCAGGCAGGAAGGAGAAAAGACAAAGCTAGACGTGTCTTCAGATTGTCAGTTTGGATCTTCATTAAATTTACTGCTTCTGCAAATGGAGGCCTCTCACCTTGTGCTTGCTATTGCACTTGTTTCTTCTGCAAAGGCATCCCAGTCTTCTAGTGCAAAGACACTCCAAAATCTGGGTCCTGCTTGCCAGTTAGCCTTCTTTTTGCTTTATTAGAACTCCTTTTGCCTTTATTTCTGAACCTGCTGGCCATGTGGGAGCATGATTTCCTATGGTACTTGAAGTATATGCGATACTCCATAGTTTTTCAGTAGTTAAAGCTTGAGAATGTGTGTAAAAGGTCATTTTTATTCACAACCCAACTGTTCACACATTCTGGACTTCATTCTGCAAATCAGAGCCTTTGGGGATTAACAGCTGTATGAAGTTTTCTAGCAGCACATTCCTGCAGAAGCATTCCTTATCATAGTTAAAATCTGAAAGCCACGTCTGCAGTCTGCCCTTCACAGCACTGCCTGGAGAGGGCTCACAAATCATTCTACAAATATTAAGGAGTTAATTCTTTAAACACCTTTGAGATGCATGTCATCCTTATGGCATAGGCTGATAAAATGGAAGTCTGAGGAATTTATTCAGGGTCACATAACATCTATGGCAGAGGCAGCAACTCCTCCTGGCACTCAGAACTGCTCTGAACTTATTTCCAGGACAACGTTACAACATGAGCTGCATTCTGAATTACGTTTTATATCAAGATGTAGTTCATCCCTCTGCAGCGCTTATGGCATTGCAGAATCTCTGCTCAGGAGAATCACCAACACCATTTACTTGGCTATGTTTGTAGCCTATTCAGTACCTTCATCCTCCACCATAGAGCTGTTTAAAATAATGCAGATAATTAAGTCTGAATTTACATAATCTCACTTGATAGGTATAATCAAGGTCCATTCTCACAGTAACATTCTGAGGTATTCACACACTGTGAATATGAAATGCCACCTGTGATATGTCCCCTGCCTTTACTGGGCAGAGCACCTCTCTGCTGAGTAGGGTACTTCTCATTCTGGTGACACGAAAACCCCCCACTCTTCTGAGTCCCTAACCTGAGTTCCCAGAGTGATTGAGGTCTTAGACTGGACAGTTCTAGATGATGTGTTCAAGCCCCAGCCTCATGAGTCTTTTGCATCTGTCATACCACATAAAATGGGGATATTTTCCTGCTGCCAGCTCTTACAGTAAAGCTCAGTGTTTGTTGATAGAGGACACTGGGATACATGCACAGAAGGAATGTGGAAATTCTATTAATGAGGGCAATTTAGTTTTAATAGCTGCTATATGAGCACTGGATCTGCTCAGGCAGAGACAAGTTATTAAAGGTGATAGTACAATGATGATTAGACCAAGCCCCTGGCAACAATCTTTCCTGCATTTAAAGTCATTTCAAGCATCAGAATCTCGCTGTTACAACTGGCAGCACAGGTGGTTTACCTGCTTGCTTCCACACGTGTTGGATTTCCCCAAACTACACCTTCCATGGGGGTTTTCATAACCTTTTCTCTCCTTCCTTTGCCACCACCCCTTTGCACTGGAAGGAGAAAGATATTTCCCCTTTGCTTTCTTCCTAAAGGCTGCAATGTATTTTTAGCTGCTCAGGATGTCTCCAAATAATGCAGTGACTCTGAACTTGCATTGTCAGCCTTCCCTGTAAAGCCCCTCCTGGGAGGTTTATGGCTCACTCTCCACAGCTTTGCTGATGCAGCATGTAATGTTTATACCTGCAATCAAGCATTGGCTGAGCTGAGGCCCAGTGCTGGCAGCTCTTTCTTTTTCCCTCTGCCCCCTCTTCCCCTGCAACTCCCCTCTGGTGATACTGGACTGATAAAGTGCATACAGTAGTGATTGCCTGTATAAAAGTAAAAAAAAAAAAAAAAGACATTTCTCAATAGCCAGAAAAACTTGTATGCGCTCCACCCAGCATGGATGAGATGGACTTGGGGGTCTATATTTCTTTTTCTAGATGATTTATAACACTTTCCTCCTCTGCACTGTTGTTTTCCAAGCCATTTAATGGATTTTGAAATTTAGCAGATAAAAGGTTCATCTACAGTTTAGAAGCTGTTTTTCTTTTAATCAGAACACAAAAGTTAGTTTCTTTTTTTGGGGGGGGAGTACTTAACAGATCTTTTCCCCAAAGTATCTCATGGCCTGTGATTGCCCCAGAATGGCTCATCGGAATTTTTACCTATCCACAAAGCTACTTTGTACTCAAGACACAAAAAGAAGCACCTTTGAAACAGGGGCCTCATCTAGATGGGAAAGTGAGGCTGATTCAACTGCAGCAGGATTCTAAAATAACCTAAGCATTCACAATGCAGACAACTTTATTTCAATGTAAAGGGGTCTTACTTATGTTTAGCTTTGGTTTATTGTGTATTCCCAGTCCATGTTAGCTAAACCAAAATAAACATATCTTACAGGCTTTTGCCAGCATTTGACTAAATGGGTTTGAAGTCAATCTTTACTTAAAGCAGTGCAGCTGTGGTTGAAAACAAGGCCAAATGCATTCAGTTAATCATGGAGACAGTGTCAACAAAATGCATGAAAAAAGGCATCATACACATTTTTCATTATTAATGTATCTGCAGTTTCTCAGTTACAGGCACAGAGATGCAAGTGGAGTTGGGTCTTGAATGTCATGGAATTAAGGATGTTACTGTTGTGTGCATTTGTATTTATGTTAAAGCTGAAGTGAAAAGCACTTTATATGTCACAGTTTGCCTATGTCCAGTCTAAGAAAATTGTAGCTACCATGCAGCTGTACATTTGGGAGTCTCCCTTCATTTTTCTTTCTGGTATAGAGCGTAGCATCTAAAAATCAGGTTCTGCTGGCAGGTGTATTTTGTGATGTTTGAGTATAGATTTTCCCTTGAAAATGTACTTCAGGACTATATTAATCTCTTTCAAGGTCTCAAGAACCTCTTCTGACCACCCTGTGATCCCACCCAGATCCCCTTTGGAAGTGTCTCTCTTGGTATAACCCCCACCTATCAATGGAGCTCACCATGTAGTTAAAATCTGCTCCAAATTGAGCTAATTTTGTTCTTCTATCCTTGAGGATTCTTGCTTAATTAAAATGGGCCTGAGGGAAGTATGACTATCTTAATTTATCTTTTACTAGAGAAAATGTTTGAAGGCCATGATTTTATGCAGATCCGGACATACTTATATTAACAGAAGATACTTTTGGTTACCCGACTTTTTGCTGCTTCATTGAATTTACAAAGTAGCAGCAGAGGCACTGAATTGAAGAGGCATCACTAGAAACACTGCAAAGGGAAAAAGTAGTTAACTGTATCTTTGTAATAGACCTCAATCAGGCTTCCATTTTTTTCCTTCCAAGTCAATATATACCTGCTGTTTCTAGAGCTTAAATCAACATACAAAGGAGGATTTTGACCCTCATCCACTCATAGCAGTTTGTACCTTATCTCTGACTTAGACTTCCACAGTACAGTCAGCCTCCAGTTTCTCAAGTTTCCATCTATTATTTATTGCAATAACTCAACTGGGATATGAATTTCATCTATGAATTCTTTAGTTCCTTGGCTCTAACTGCTGTTATTCAGCTGTTCCTAACTAGGATAGGTGGTTAAAAGGTTGCTACTTCGCAAGTGGGGCAAATGTCTGCTACATGCCTATTTTCCTTTATATTTTACCCCCCCTGAAAGTAGGACTACCAACAGCCATGTGAGACTTGGCCACCAAACCCCAACATCCACTTGGGATCTAAGTAGGGCTCAGAATAATCTTTACCCAAGACAGAAAATATTATTATGCAGTTTCTTCAATTAGAGTTTAGTATTGTGCTCTTTCCTAGTAGTGCTGGAGCAACTGTTCTTCGCTGAAGTTGCTTTGCAGTGTGGTGAGTATTGCTCATCAGCTGCTGTCCTTTAAATATGTGAAGGACAGACATATGGTTTTAGTTCAGAAATGCTTGTTAAAACCTTCCTTCTAATCTAAGGCTAAATAGAGAGTTCAGTGTATGTACGTCTTAGAACAAGCTCTAACAGCTGGGAAAATGAAATAACCATTTCTCTAACAGACTTTAGGAGAAAAATTAGCTTTCTAAAGCACATAAATAAGCTGGTAGGTTGCTTTCTTACTGATCAGACCGAGAATGATGAATAAGTAAGTTATACTTCTGTGTTTGAACAGTGAGGCCTTGAAGAAGAAGGAACTTTTGTTTCCCCAAAATATTACTTTCAAGTAAGAGAGCTGTCATAAAGCAACTTCTCTTTTGTTCACATTTTCAGACAATTACTTCAAGGGTTTTTTTCATTTGTCCCTATTCCATCTCTCAGTAATATGGCCTTTTTATCTTGTGACATATTTTAATTACAGTAAGATTCGTGCCTAATGCTGTGTAGCTTCCTCAGAGTTGACAAATTTGGAGAGAAGCTTGAAGATGAATCACATTGCAGGTCGTCACTTTGAATTTGCCATTGGGGAATGAAGGGAATGTGCTGTCAAAGTAGAGCCTATCTCAAATACTCTGTGGCTGCATCAGGAAGTTTTGAAAACCTTTCCAAGCAGTGACTGCACAGCTAGGGGTGTTTGGTTGTGAGGAGCTGGGGTATGAGCAAAATGTCAAAGGTGTGGCTTGCTCTGCCCTCCTTGCCTTCAAGCACTGAAGCTTCATTATGTGACTCAGGAACTATGTGTGTTGCTGTTCGCATCAAAGCTGCTCACAAAAACCACACAGCACTGACTCCAGCTCCCAGTTGCTGACAAACTCACTGTCAGCTTGTGTACGAGACTATTCTAAAGTGAACCTTTTTTCTTTTTGGGTTAGGAAGTGCTGTACAGGAATCCAGAAATTTTGGTCTAAAACGACAAGAAGAAAAGATGCCGCCAAAGAGGGATTCTTTGAAACTCTGGCTTTGTAGAAGTAAGGGTAGAAGCGTCAACTGTAGGAACCTAAATCAAGTTTAATCCTATCCATGTGTCTGACAGGACACAATTTGAGGTGCTGCATGGGAGAGTGTCCCACCAGCAGCAGCTCTGTTCTTCCTTCCATCAGCCTTCAATCAGTCAACCCAGCAGAACCTGTGACTCTCAAAGAAATTTACACATTTATCTTCTGCGTGTGGGTGCAAAAAGTAAAATGTTGGCAAATGATGAGATAAGGTGTTACCATCCTGCCGGTATATTGAAACAACATGGACATGATCAGTGCCTAGACTCAGTTCCTTCCCAGGATCTGGCTATAACAAAATACAGAGTGAAAAAACAAGTCCCTCTTACAACACAGGTGCTGGTGGCACAATACCATGTGGTGATCTGGATTCCATGGATTCCATCTGTTCAGACTGGCTACCTTAAAGTGGAGGAAGAAATCCTTCAAGTGTTGGCAACAATCACAAAGCTGATTGATCTGGCAAGTTGCAGCCTCAGCAGAGACTGGCCACATCTCCACAAATCTTCTACTTCTTTGATTTCTTCTTTAAAAAAATATTCAAAAGTATGTGTATTTCTGGAGGGCTATTCAAGAGGCCATCAGGGAATCAAGTTAAATAATGTTTTTATTGTGTTTTCTTCTGTAGTTTTATGAGTGTTTATGTGTGGGCTTGGCTAAGAGATGTGAGGTCAGATAATACACTCCAAGTACTGTATATGCAAAGCTTTGTGCTGAAAACCACGAGTGACTCCAGATTTTTCTCACTGTTTTTACAGACAATTTACTCACAATCCCACCTGCAGTGTTTTGAGAACTAAGTAGGCGAAGACATTGTTCTGAACAGAACCTGAAAAAACAAAATGCTTATCTCAAATTTTATATTTTAGATGCTGCCCTGACTTCACACAGAGTTGCATAAGCCTGCAAAACCATATCATAGGTGCCACATTTTAGATTTTGGTTCCCAAGATACTTTAACACAGTAAGGACAAAGCCCATTAATCCAAATATAGCACAGTGTTACAACAAAACAGAGCTGAGCTGTAATCCTGAAGATTATAGTTTCAGGAGAAAGATTTAATGTCACCTCAGGGTGGTTGCTTTTTTTCTTTTTTCTAGGTTCTGTTTTGTTTTCAGGCAAACTTCAAAGTGCCTCATTAGATGCCTTCAGAAGTCATGAAGATGAAATGAATAAGAAGCGATTCAGGCAAATTGTTGACTCTGGAGAAGGGTTTTAAAAAAAAACAACACAAAAGCAAAACCCCTAGGGATAGCTGTAATTGCATATCTGAAGAGTATTTCAGCGCTGGTCTGCCAGCCACACTTAGCTCAGGCACCTTTTCTTCATCCTGAGAAGGGCTGATCCTTTTTGTCCTGGCTTCTCAAACATCAGACTAAATTTTTCTTGACTGTCTAAATTTCCCTAGACTGTGTCATAGCAATTGTGCCTCACAGACTTCCTGTGGGGAATTCTTTATGCTACAGAGTAGATTTGCTGAGAAGAGAGATATTCAATATCTGTTTTTGAAAGTGTGTAGCAATCCAGACAATTTGACAGCTGTGGAAGAAAAAGGATTTTTATTTTTTTATTTTTTAAAATATTTATATTTGTTACTTTAACAATGCTGGGATAGGGTGAGAGAAAGAAAAGGAACAGGAAAGGGATACTCAGTGGTGGATGGTTTTCATATTGTGAGGAGGTAAATCCTTAGGTCACGCTGAGGAGTGAGCACTGTCCTTTAGAGCCCGCACTTTGGTGTATCGGGTTCAGCCCAGCCCAGCCCTCCTTGGCGCACTCATTCCTTCGTAACCCGGAGCTCCGCAGCGAGGCTCCGCTGCATGACCCTCCTGCTTGGGGCAAGTGCGGACAGATGCTCGCTGAGTCAGCGGGGAAGGTCTGGCTGCCCTGCCAGCTGCCGGCTTCGGTGCACGAAGCAGCGAGGTGCTCCCAAGGCAGGCTCTGTGGGCCGTTTGCAGCACCTGAGTGCTGCTCCAGGGAACATAGGGGTAATGCCGAGCTCACTAGAGTGGGGATGGGAGACACCAAGGGTTGGGTGGGATGCGCTTCATGGCTCTTACTGGTGTTTCCTTACTTGGCGTGTCTTCCTCAAAGGAGTGAGCAGGGGTGTGTTGGACCTAAGAGGGCAGATGAGCTCCTTTCCTGGTCTGAGTCACACTGGCACCCCCCTGCGCTTCTCCTTCCTGACCACCCTATTACTGTGGTGAGATTCCCCCCCTTTTCTTCTACATCTGCTGCCTTTGAGTCTTTGAAATATAACAAGAACAAGAAAAGTAGGGAAGCTGAAAAAGCTGGTGTAATTGTGGGTTTTGTTCCTTTTTCACCCTCGGTGCAGTGCCTTTGTCATATATACGAGGACCATGTGAAACTTAACACTGGCTGAGGACAGAAGTTCTGCACATCACACACATACACACAAGCTTTTCTAAACTTCATTTTTTTAGTAGAAAAGTATTTGTGCGGCAGTCATAATGGTCCATGAGAATGAAAGAAGGCAAGGTTAGTAGGGAGAGTTTGCCAACTGATATGGTTGCAAAAAGCCAGACGTGCTTTCAGGCTCGGACTCCTGGTTAGCTCACTCCCTCCAGCTCGTGATTGCGGGTGAAGCTGGGAGTGCCACTACCAGTGACAGCCAGACGGTGCTGCTCTGGCCCTGGGATTATAGGGGAAAGTGCAGGAGAGAAGCCACTGGAAAACAGGCGCCAGGGAGAGAACCATTTGTTCCAAAACATTTGCTTTGTAACAGGGTCATCTATAAATTCTGGGATTTCCTGTTTGCTGAATGTCAGGCTTTCTCTTTTCAGGTTACAGACTGGAATAATTTTATTACAGCTCACGGTAAGCTTCTTTCCTTTCCAAGCTCAGATTTGCAGCCCTTGCACAGAAATTTCCCAGCTTTCTTGGGGTTTTAAGTTGTATCCTTCAGCGTTGTGCTCTAGAGCTGTGCTTTAATGTCCTTTGGGCTTTGGAAATGGTGAGATCATGGTAGTTTTAGGGGAAAAACATTAGACATATTAATGGGTTCTTTTCATGCTGATGTATGGTTCCTCTGGATATATGGAGAAAAGTAAAACTTAAAGAAAATTGTAAAAGAAAAGTAAAACTTAAATAAAGAAAATTGTAAAAAAAATAGTATTTTTGACTACAAGGAGCTTGATCCTGCATCTTGTCCATCTCGTGAGTTCATTGACTTGACTGGGAGTTGTCAGTATTCAGGAAACACAAAGTTTGGGCTACAGCTGCTCAGGATGTTGCTTGAGTTTTTTAACATTTTGTTTCAGAAAACAGCAGTTAATGGGTTATCTCTGTCAAGAATGTGATTAGGAAACACTGTCAGGGTAGTCCCTCAGGTTAGACCCTTCTTGCTAAAACAAGAGGGACTTGTCCCAGAATAGTACATGATAATGTTGTAGCCTCGTGCTGGGAGAAGTCACCTGTGCTGGTAGAGATCTCGGTCAGGTTGCAGGTCTGAAACAGGCAGTGACAATTTTCCATTTGAGTGGCTTGAGTACCTGGGTGTCTTAGTCCCTTTCTGTGTCATGGAAACAGTGGGAAACAATCAAAAAATGGATCATTTGAGAGCTGATAATAAATGAGGAGAGGAAGAGAAAAACAGTTGCAAGTTTTGTGAGATAAGTGTTTTGTGCTGCAGAAGGAGATGCTCTCTGGGATCTCTTCCCAGTACCAATGTCTTTGGCCAGAACTTCGTCCATGGCTGTACTGCACAGGACTGCAACAGCTAGGGAGAGAGCCCTGTCTGCCAGGGAGCCTTCACTGATTACACTTATAATAAGAGAAGATTAAATTTTGTGACTGGGGAGCAAATCTGCTAACTCAGCTTGAATTTTATTAATGGGAGAAAGTTTAGAAGCTCCGAGTGCATGATTTTAAAGATGTCTGTTGTTGAATGTGCTGGGAGCATTTTGTCTTTATGCTGAGTTTAGCAAATGAGATTCTAGTCCTTGACTGACATTATTAGGCACTATTGTAACAATAATGAAAAGAAGATGATTAAAATCTGCCTACTAGTGGCAGGGGTTGATGTTACTATACAGCAATAGAAAGAAGATGGCATTCTGAGCTTCCTGCATTCTGCACTGATGTGTGCACATCACACAATATCTGCATCTCTGTTGTAAGGTAAAATAGAATTTTCAGAAGAGATAAACTGGATAATTGCTGTTTTTATTTTAACTGATGCAAAAGCTAACTTTTTCACATGGAACTGCTGCCTTCCAGGGAAATTTTGTCAGTATTAACTTTGGTGAAAGCTTCCGACTATTTTTGGCAGCAATTAAAAGCATTCAAGAGATGCCTGTCACTTCAGCTCACATGTTTCTACAGGGTACTTTATTTGTGTTTTATGAAAGAAATAGAAAACACAGCAATATGGCTTCTGCTTAACTTGAACAATCTCGCATCTCGTGGCAGCAAGTGACAAGCAATTTTTCTTCATTGGAAGCTGTTCTTCTGGATATCACAGCATGGAGTTGCTGATAGGATTTTCACAAGAAAGATAATAACATCTAGCATTCACTAACACCTGCTGTCCAGTGATCTTAGACTGCTTTGGAGAAATATTTATTAGGATTCATGACAATGAAATTGGTAACATTTTGTTGAACTGGGCTTAAAGAGAAGCTGATTGTTGTCTCTCTAATACTCAAAAGTGCCACTAATTCAAAATATAAGAGGTTTTCAAGGCTTAATTTGAGGGAACTGGGTCCTGATGTTCTGAGCAGATTAGTTCCCATTTTCTTCAGAAGGGGTTAAATGGGAAGAAATTGAAGAGTTGGGCCAATAGTTTACCAAAATTAAGAACCAGCTGTGAAGATGTTGCTGCAGAAAATTTGTCTAGTAATTGCTTAAACAGTATAGTAGGCAGGCTGAGAATAAAACTAAGAGCTATTTTATTTGCAGGATCCTCTTTTCATTCAAATATTTATGAAGCTTGTTGAATACTTCTCTATGTGGATTCTGTGGGAGGAAGTATGAAATGTATGTGTGGTATCTCTGATAGAATTTAGCTCGCTCTGTGGGTATAATCTTAAAAAAACATTAGATCAAGGGTACAACTGTGTTGAGCTCATCTGATGTATGACATACCCAGCTTCTAAAAGTGGCTCTACTGCAACACCTAATGCTTGGAGCTTTCACCAAAATTCTTCCCTCCACTGCATTCTGAATTTTTAAGTCTGTAATAGAGTTATCTGCCAGCAGTCCCTAATTAATACAGCGTTGAGCCAGCTGGAATCACAAGAGCAAATGGCTCTCCTGGCACACCATGAGCAGCTTCTGAGCAGACCCACTGCCTTTGTGCAGTGCCCATCACACTGCACACAGACTTCATCTGCTGGGCAATTTTTGCCTCAATTAAAAGTCACTTCACAGTAACATTTGCAGCTAGACATCTCTGTGTTGTTTCCTGTTATGCCCAGGTGGAAAAAGCAGGTGGAAGTATTGCAGTGTGATTTTTAGGAATGCCTCAGCAATGCTGTATTAAAGCATAAATGTTTGGAACTCTTCAGAGTGCTGAGCACCAAGGCTGCTGTTCACAATGAGGGTGCAAATGTGTGGGCTCTGGATGGTAATGGGGGGTAGTTACCACTGGGAATGAGAATGCGTGACATGAGTAGAGATGGGTTATTGATGTAGCAGCTGATTTCCTGATAGCTCAGGGCTTGTTTGCAACTCTGCAACCTGGGGAGCTTGTCTGGAAGTCAAGACTTCTGTAGAGGAAAGTAGTCAAGTTCTGTAGAGGAAAGAGTTGGATGCCGGGAGTAATTATCTACCATCCTTACTCCTTGGTGTTTGTGTTCATGGTGCTGAGGCTACAGTGGCATGGGAAGTAAAATTCTTCCTTGCCCTACTGTTGGGCTTTGTGTGACTATAGGACTCTGCAGAGTTCAGCTGTGAAAAAGTGTTTTGTTCCTGTAAGGGAGCTGCTGCCAATTACACTTTGGGTGTTTTGCACCACCTCTGAGATCCTATGCCGAGACCAGAACAGTTTCCCTAAACACTGTACAAACAGGGAAAAAAACACCCAAGAGTTCCTATATTCAGTTCTTTCTGGTTCATCACATTGCTACTAGTCCAGACTATGGGAGGGATAAAAATCCCAAGAGGAAATGATTCGTGTCTGAGCAGGGAAATTCTGTTTAGAATTTCAACTGGCTGCCAGAGTTTAGAATAAGGTTCCCTGCATAACAAGGCTGTGTTTCAATTTTTATAAAACATGTAAGTATAATTCATGCAGTATTTCTGTTAATCTCACTCTCTGCTTAAGATATCCATTAAAGCCCATCATACTAATTTAATTGAAAAATTCTCTGGGAATTGTATTTGATATTTTCCCCATTAAATTAATATTACAGTCTTTAAATAGAATTTCTGGGCACTTATTGTTGTTCTCAGAACTATCATGCAAATTGATATCTGCTCTCTGCCTTTTTGGGGTCTGACCACTATATCTTTCTCCTTTTTTGCCACCTGTCTTCTCCCTCCTCCTCAGCCTATATTTAATTATCCTCTTCCTTTTGATTTCTGAGGTCATTAACGTGATGTGCTCTGGGGCTTGTCACAGGACATTTGGTGTTTGTCTGTCAGTTTGGGCCTCTCTGAATCAATTTCTTAATTAATTAAGGTATGGGACTGTGAAGTGAAATTCCCCAGGTGGCAGCCTGGCCTTATGGTGAGGGAAAGGGCAACTTGTGTCTCAGTGGCTGGGAGAGGGGAAATGTGATTAAGGTTGTTCAGGACTGACCCTTATGGATCATTTCAGAGCCAAGGAGAGCTCTGGGCCCAGGGCTGGAGTAGTGGCTCTGCAGATTGATTGTCTGGACCCCAGGATGACCCAAGGGTTTAGTGCATGCCCAGCATCTATGTGGGAATCATGCTGTGGGCACTGCCTGCTCTGGTTCTTAAGGAATGAAACTGGGAGTCAATTCCTTCTATCCCTTCACCCAGTGGACAGATGAGTGGGCTGTGCACTTCCTTGGGAATTGTTACCCTTTTTGCATCCTAGGGAACCTTGATAAATGCTGCCATGCACTGGATGTCTCAATGCAGGTCACATTCAGGATCATCAAAACCCTTGCAGTTCTTTCCTAAAAAACAATACAATTTATTTTTTGCTTGTGAGCCCTCAGCTTCCCTGGCGTTGCATTTTGCCTTCTCCCAGACTTTTGTTGGAGCTGTTTCTCTATGGGGTGTCATTGTGTGAACCAGCAGCAATGAGGTTGGAGCCCTTTAAGAAGTTGGGGCACTGTCCAAGTTGCTGCTGAATGTGTGAGTTGGGACTGGTCTGTGCTGGAGCGCTGGGAACAGTTTGCGCTCCCGTGGAGAGGAACAGGTGCCACTGCACAACTGGGGACGGCCGGACACAGGCACAAGAAAACTGCGGATTGTTCAGCACTGATACAGTTCCACAGCCAGATACAGACCATGAGCTTCTGTATGGGCTTGTGCTTATGAGCTGTGCACCTTCCTGACACCTGCCCTGGCTGTTCCTGATCCAACACTGAGCTTAGGTTTCCCACTGAGGTTCAGGACAGGAGATGGCCCTGGCTCCTGTCCTGTCACCCAGGCCCAGCCCACAGCAAGCAGCACAGAACTCAGCACAGCCTCTGGCCCAGGAGAGGAGAATGCAAGAAGAGGGATTTCCTCTAATCAAGTAGCTCCAGGAGGCTGTTGTTAAGTTAGTGGGTCAATGTGTTCATCTTTCTGTTTTCTTTAGAAAAGTGCAAGTCCTTGGTTATTTTTGTCTAACAGCTGTGCTTCTGGTGAGCAGCTGGGAGAACTGCCTGACTCAGCACATCTCTGGCCTCAGCATTCCCCAAGTGCACTTGAGCAGGACTAGGAGTCCTGTGGGCAAAGCAGGGGGTCCCCTCCTCTGCCTTCTGCAGCCAGTGGAGAGAGATGCTCACTCACATGGGTAAAAGTGTTCGGAGTCACGGGAATCATTCACTCTGAAGAGTATGCCCACAGATAGGACAAATATATGGTCTTTATATGATCTTTATTTCAAAACTAAGCTGTAAATGCGTGGAAGTTACTGTCTGTAAAAGTACACAATGATGTACAAAGAACCTGACACATGGATGGTGTTCTGTAAGAAAAGAGAGCCTCTTAAAGGATTTGGTCCTTGCCAGATCATCCCTACAGAACACACCAAGCCATTTCCATGCTTCAGTCCTATGACAACCTACAATGTCTCACAAGTGTCTTCAGTCACTTTTTCCAAGCAGGTTCATCACACCCTTGGCATGGGGCAGCATTTGACCACTCCACATGTGTTACTGAATTTGTGGGATGTTTGCATGCTGCAGGATTTGGTGGGGTTTTGAGAGGGCAGATAAGAACTGGTGAGGGAGGAAGCTGGTAAGACACCTTTGCCTGGTGATTTGAGTAATGGAGTAAGAATAGGAAGACTGTGTTACCAGGTCGGGGTGAGTGAACTCTCTCTGCCCCTCAGTGTTATGCCCTTTGTCTCCATTGTATCTTTTAACTATAATTTTTGATATAAAGGTGATCCCTGTACATGTGATTGTATAATGTCTAACAGCTTAAAACAGCTTGAGGAGAACTTCTTGGGACTACTATGCTACAAGCATGAAATAAAAGTAATGTAAAAATGAATCTGATTGATAAAACACAGAGGAGCTTGCATGAACAGCAAAATGCCAGCTAGAGTGAGGAAGAATTAAATGTCTGGTGTAATTTGAGTCCACTGTAAAAACAACCAACCAACCAACCAACCAACCAACCAACCAAAACCCCCACCCCACAAACAAACAAACAAAAAACCAAACAAACAGAAAAACAAACAAAAAAAAAACCAAAAAAAACACCCCAAAAAAACCAAAAAAACCCCACCCCAGAACTAAAATTTCAGTGAGGTTGTTGGGGGCAGCAGGAAAGGAACTTGCCCTGTAAGCATGGCAATTAGACTGTTTCACAGGGTGAAGATTTTATCATTTGCCTGTATAGGAGGAGAGTTTCCTTGACTCATATAATTTTCTGGCAGCATAATTGATTGGAATTGAGTCTTGTGGAAGCTCTAAGATTGTAGTTTGATGGAGAAGAGCAAGAAAACTCTTCTTCTCCCCTGGGAGCATAGAAGCCTTCCCAGAGCCGTGTAGCTGTGTTTGTCTTGTGTATTCTGCCTGTGGTAGAGGCAGGGTGTACTTCCCATTCCAAACAGAACAGACTGAGTTATGGATCTGGCACAGAAGGACTGTCGTGTGTCCTAATGCAAGCACAGACTCTGTGGATGTTCTTTCCTTGTCCTGCCTTGGAACCAGGCACGGGAGTCACAGCTGTCCAAGCTAAGCTGCACTTTTCACCAGGTCTGGGAAGCGCTGTATCCTTATCAGAACATGCCTTGTAGTACAGAGTCCGTCTGGAGATCTTGCTCCACAAACCCCTGCACACAGGCCACACTGTTTTGCTCCTCACAGCCTTACACCCGGACACGTTGTGGTGATGGCACAGCCCTCCCTCAGAAAGCTTCAGCACAGCTGCACACGCCTCACGCAAGGCATTGGAGGAGGCCTTCCTTCTTTCAGGCTGTCTGCCTCATACATCTAGGATTTCATAGCACCAAGAGCTAATATTTGTTTACTTCTTTTCAAAATTGTTACTAAGGCATCTTTCTGAAGACAATATTAGGAAAAGAAAAAAAAGAGAGTTTGAGGCTTCAATATGACTCACTTCAGGCAGCTTCAGAATTTGCCTCCATGGACAGCAGTGACTCCTTACACGCTTGATTTGCTCCATTTCCTCCTTCCCTCCTCAACAGACTTCTAAATGCCAACTCATACAGAACTTGCAGCAGCACAGGAAGCCTTTTGCTATGTAAGAAGGACTTGAGCTCTTTCACATGCACTTGTGTCATTTGTGAAATTAGATGCACATGTAGCCTCAGTACTAACTGTGCTGATCCTCTGCTAAAAAACAGGTTCTTTAAAAGCAAAACCACCTTAGTCCATCCATACCTGTGAGTGAGCTTATGTGTGTGTAATATATATATGTGTATGCAGAGAGAATGAGAGCACTTTGTCATGATTTGGGTTGACTCAGCAGGATTTGCAACCAGTATTAGTTCTCACAGGGCTGCTGAGACAGAGATTTTTACATATGAAAAAATAACCAGCATGATCTGCTCCACACAGACTTGTTGAACCCTGTCCCATGGACGTATGGATTGTGTCATTAGTGAAGGAAGTGAAGGAAGGACATATGAATAGTGTCATTATGAAGGAAGGCTTCAGAGAGTCTTCCCACTTCATCTATCCAGTCCTGTGGCTCTGTCTCATACCTCTGTTCACATAGGGAACACAGCACTCATTCGAAAGCTAAATACTGTCTTTTGCCTTGTTTTGTGAGGGAGAATGAAGGGCCTCTTCTCTGCCCTCATGGGTACACAGGGCTGACAAAACACTTGTAGGTGGCTCATAAGATACTAAAAAGTGTTATCAGCACAACACCATTTCACTGCCTGCCCTCCACCTTGATAAGATAACTACTGTGAACAACAACTATTCCTCTTCAAGGTCAGTCCTTTTATTGGAGGAGTGGAAACCTGTTATTTAATCTAGATTTTCCTCTTATGTGTAATAAATATCATGGCTTTTCTGCAGGTTATGCTAATGTTTTTGTTCTCACAGACCTTTAGATTGACCATTTAGATGTTGAATGCTTTAAAATAATTTAAACAAAGTGAAGTGGTTAATCTGGCTATATTGAATACGTACAACCAGCTCCACAACTGAGACTGGCAATGAGAAGATCAGTCTGGTTAAGCTTACTCACCATCCTCCACCTGAGTCTCCCAGGAATGACTCGTTTTGTGGGTGCTTGAGAGCATAGGCGGTGTAGGTACAAATCCCAAACCAGTCTGGCTGGCTTGTGCAGAAAGAGGTGGAGGGAAGCAGGTGACTGGTGTGTGAGAAAACAGCAAACCTAAGTCAGCAGCATGGTTTGATGGCCCTATTCCTGTTCCTTCTTTCTGGAAGGAAAGAAGGATGGCACTATTCCTGTTCCTTCCTTTAACTGGAAGGTGTTAGAATTTGGCTCCTCATGAGGAAAGATATCTTCCTTTCTCTGTCTTTCTCCCCTGTTAAGGGAGAAGAAACTTCCTTCACATCTTATATATCCTCCCTCCTCTTCCTGAAGTTCTGGCTACTACAGATCAAACCCAGTTTTCAAACTGAAGCTCAGGATGGGCTGCTCAGTCCATACTCTACATCCTCTTTGCTGTAGAATCTTATCTTCCACATCCAATCTACCTAGATGGAAGAACTACTCAATCAGTAAAATGCACGTAACCCTTTCATGGGTTCAGTGTGTTCAGCTCCTACTGCTGCACAGCATTTTAGCCAAGCACTCAGGAGCCCTTTTTGCCTTCCCCCTTTTCTCATTTTTCCACAGTTCTTTGCTTCTCATTAAATCACTGGCTGTCCTGGGATTATTTAACTGCAGGAGCAGCACCTCCCCTTAGAAATGCTGCCTGTCTGTGCTGGAGCTCCCCAGCCCTGTAGTACAAGTCACCCTTCAAAGAAAAAAAGGTGGAGAGGGTACAAGGATTCCCAGCAGTGGGAACAAAGTCAGGTGCTGGGTGCTGGGGCTGTCCCTGCTGTGATCCACCTTGCCTTGAGCCTCTGGCTTTAACAACATCTTTGTCCTCTGAAAGCCTGAGCCTGCACAGCACAATAAATAATGCCTTGGAGCAATGTGACCCGTGGCAAGCAGTAAGTGATGACATTGTCAGACACACACAACTGTTGAAACAACTAGGCTGTAATCATCGTGCTGTACCCACAGAAAGACATTTGGCAAATGAGATTCCATTTTCACATTGGTCTGTGCCGAGCATGTAAATTTCCAGCGGGACAAGCGGCATTAGGGATGTGTAATTGATTGTCTGAATTATAATAAACAAGCTGTGACAGGTGATCATCCATCATATTCCTGCTGCATGTTGCAGCACCACAGTGAGACAGGGAGAGAGGGAGAGAGCTGGAACATGAGCAAGGGAAATAGAATAGAATAGAATAGAATAGAATAGAATAGAATAGAATAGAATAGAATAGAATAGAATAGAATAGAATAGAATAGAATAGAATAGAATAGAATAGAATAGAATAGAAAAAAAGGGCCACAGTGGAAGAGAGAGGAGACTGCAACCAGGAGCAAATGCATACCCTGATTCCTGGGGGATGTGAAGGCCTGTGATGCGCAGTAGTGCTGTTTCAGAATCCAAGTGATTGGAATGACGGTTCTCTCCTAAGGGGGACAGCAGTCTAGAGCAGCTCAGGTCTTTTGTTTCACAGACCAGTCTTTCTAGGGAGAAAATGATTGCTCTTGGACAGGAATGTTGAAAATAATACACATTGGGAAAAAATTTAGGGAAATGGGGTCTCTGGCTAGAATGACAGAGGTATTTTCCAGAATATTTGCACGCATATCTCTTGGGAAGCCTTATGCTCTAATTTCTGCCCTCTGTACTCAAGCTGACTAAGCAACAGTGGGAATAATTTGCCATTTTAATATACCCAGGTTTTTTTGTGTTACTTGTTGTCTTTGCAGCATGAATGATCACAATTTTTTTCCCAAGCTTGGGAAATTTTATATCTTTCTTGCTTATGGACAGTTTTATGGGATTAAGACGATCACCCAAACTTTAATTGCCACAGTATTGTTTATATTTGCTGCTTGATCAAATTGCACAGACAGTTCCTCTATAGACCTTTGCCCATAGACATTCAAAATTCATTTTCTGCAAGCATGATAGTCACCAGTGGGTGTGAACACAAGTGGTGCAAATTCACCTAAATGGGGTAGAAGAATGACGTAAACATGGTAAAAAATCTAAAAATTATTATAAAAATCTTTGAAGATGTAATAACTTTTATTTGATCAAATAGTGGTTGAAACAGCTTTCATGATGTGCCTGAGACTTTAAGATTAAGCTTTGTCCCAGAGGGTAGAAATAATTCCATTCTTTTTGAGTAATAACTGACTGTAGACATATCTCCTTCTGAGACTGCTCTGCCCAGATGTCAAATTTCAGTCCTGTCCAACTGAAATCCTGCAACTGGTGAAGCAATGGCCATTTGTTCCGTGAATTCTTTAGCAGGAATTTGATTGAGGCGTCCAAGTTTTCTATGAGAACAGAAGTGGTGGAGGGGAAGGCAGAGTGCAAACCACTGGTTTCTGGAACTGGGAACAAACCCTTTCCCAAGAAGGAGAAATGAGGGTGGGAATGGAAAAGCTTCGTAATCAAGCAGGATATGTCCTGGGCAGAGACTCCCTGGATCCAACATGGAATATTTACCTTCTCATCATTTTCTTTTCTGATGGCTGTTCTGTGACTCAAGGAAAACATGAGAAGGGATGGAGTTTGAGAAGTGAAAAAATCTCAGTGGAGGCTTTATCTCTGAAGGGAAATGGGAGATGGCTTGGATTGGGAAGCTGCAGGGCTGTGCTGCCTGGCTTTGACTGTAAGTAACTGCTGCTGGCACAGCAGGGGTTTATTTTGGCCCAGACCGGCCCTGGGAACAGCAGAGAAACTAAGGCTCTTGGAATTCTCCCCCTTTACGATTCATTCAGCAACTTGGCTTCAAAAGAGTATTTAAGAAAAAAAAAAAAAGAGGCAGGAAATGTATCCAAATATTGAAGCCAAGGTTTGTATGTGAAACTGTGAGGAGGAGATTAAGGACCCAACAACGCTGGGCTCCCTGAGTAGGGAATTTAAAGGGGACTGGAAGGAAGGGCTTGTGCAGATGGAGGGGTATGAACTCCTATTCTGAAGAGCTTGTTTAGCCCTATGTGAAATCTGGTTGTGATCGCTGGGCAGGGAGTAACCTCCTTCCCAGCAAACACACCAAATACCCAGTATCTGTGGCAGGGACCAGAAAGGGCTGAGGGGCTGCAAGGAAGGAAACAGCCCAGGCTTTTTGTGCTTGTGTGTTTCAATCTTTCCAAATTTTGTTGTTTCCATCAGTGCTACTGCTTTTCCCCAGGGCTGCCGTCTTCCCTTCCCTTCCCTTCCCTTCCCTTCCCTTCCCTTCCCTTCCCTTCCCTTCCCTTCCCACTGTAATGTCCTTGGGCTTAATGTTCATCTCCCATGTAGGAGGTGAACCACAGAGCACTGAGCCAGCAAGGAATCTGGCAATGGCATGAACAAAGCACACTGTAGGATCAAAGTCACCTGATGCATAATGATTAAAACTTGTTCAGGTAAAAACATCAGAATCAGGAATTTTTTTTCTTTTTCTTTTTTTTCTTTTAATTGCTGCAAAGCTGCGTAGTCAGTTCACATAGGACACAGTTTAATACATGTGAAAGGAATGTAAAATATAATTTTCAGTGCAGGTATTATTTGTTACATTATGTATTTTTAGCCTAGAGGATGAATTATATATCCCAAACACCTGTTTCAGCACATAACCCACTAATGCACAAGCATGTGGCAAATGCTGGAACCTTCAGGTTATGTACAAACTGAACTGATTTTATTCCTGTCTTAATGGTTTGTGAAAGGACAGCATAATAGCTTCCATCGAGGAACATTTCTAGAAATAGTATTATTTAAAATTCCAGACTTTACTGCAAATGCAGTCCTTCTCTTTTTTTTTTTCCTTTCCTGTGTCCCAGCCAGATCATCTGTTAAGTTGGACATGACAATATTTTTCTCATTTTTTTAATAAATGTAAACAGAACTAAGCAGAGAGCAGAAATTCTCTGCAGCCTTAAGATACCAAATTTTTCATTTGACCTTTATAAAAAGTCAATTTATGCTTTGTTTCTTTAACTTGAAATCTAAAACGCCCTCCAGCCCCTTCCTCACAGAATTCATTTTTGACCATAAGCAAAGCAATTCTGCCTTTGCTCTTTTCAGGCACTGCTGGAGCTCAGGAGGCAGGGGCATCGTTTCTGCTTTTTGTTTCTGCTGGAGGGTTCAGGTTGCAGAGCTCTGGTGTCACTGTTACAGCGTCCCTCACTTTGCAGTTAACTGTGCTTTGCAGAACATCAATGTGAACTCTGTTTGAGAAGGGATAACTGTGGACTGAACAGGGATAAACCCCGGAGTACTGGTGATGCATCTGTTGCTGACAAGAACAAGTTAGGCCAGTTCTCAAGTTCCTTAGACCAGAAGTGGCAGCTCACTGGGGGTGACTCATCCTTTGGAGATCCCCCACCACAGCACAAAGAGGCTGAATCTTTGGAACAGGGAAACACCTCTGCTTGCAGCTGGTGGGGCACAGTTCTGCAGAACTCCTTTAGCACACGGAGTGCGTTTGACAGGAGTGGGCATGAAGTGTCCTCTGAATTAATTTGCTTATGTTCTGCAAAGCATCACCCAGGGATTTTCTCACAGTAATTTGGATTCTGCCTCTAGAGGTTCACTGGGAGATTCACATCTTGTGATTTTTTTTTGTGCCGTAGAACTCATTACCTTCTTGAAAGTCCATCAGTAACTTCCAGAGTAATGTGGTATGGAAAACCTTTCCAAAGAGCTCTGCTGTGTCTCTCCAGGTAAGCTCTCCTGGGAGCACTTCCCAGCTGGTAGCCAGGCTGGAAGGGACACATCCCTCGACCTTGTTCCTGGTACCACACCCACAGTGCATAGTTTTGGACACAGACATGCATGCCTTGTCATACCAGCTGTGGTCAAGTACGCACATGAAATCCAGGTTTCCAAAAAAGATGCTGCAGCTTGGAAATGTTGTTGAAGAATCACGGTTTCTTGTCAGTATAAGTACCCAGTTCATTTCTGGGTTAAATTTAAATAACAATACATTAGAAAGATGTGGCACTGGGTTGAAAACGCCATGATAGTGTGGTTGATCAAACCAGTCACATTTCTTTTCTGGCTGAACCAAGGTTTGTGATTTACAGGCTGCTTTGATGCCTTAGAGATGCTGGCAGGTTACCAGAACTGCATGAATTGAACATTACCTTCTACAGACTTCTTTCAAGTAACCATGACTTAATTGAGGATTAAATTTTTGGAAATTCAAACACTGTATAGTATCCACTAATTACTCAATGTTCTGAAAATAAAACTAACACAAAAAATCAGCCCTACAGAATCAATTTAGTGTCTCCTCTTTCCAAACTTTCTAATCTGTGATAATAAAAATTCTTCTTGTAAGCTATTTTGTGTATTTTGCGACAGTGCAAGGCATTTAAATTAGGACTTCAAAATGCTAATGAGCACAGATTCGTTAAGTTTTCCAACACTCAGTGGAAGAAACTGAATGTTACTGCACTAGACGTCTGCAACAGAGTTGGAAGGAGAAAAAAATTTAGGCCTCTGGATTCTGTGAATCCTTTTACTCTAACCACAAGATCTTCCTTTTGCATCTGTGATTCAAAAAAGAAGTTATTTTTCTTCATTGTAGTGAGATGTAGTAATTAGAATATGGAAACAATCAGTGGCCTCTGAAGCTGTATAGAGATGTCACTACTGCATCTTAGAGTCACTTGGGTCTTTGTGGTTAACCAAAGATAGAATTTGGACTGCCCTGATCCCAAAGCAAAGGCTCTTCACTATTGGGCTAAAAAAGGAATCTGTGCTGGCACTTTGCTATAAAGGGGCTGTGAATGTTCATATGTGATAAGGTTTGGTTCTGACCACTCCAAACAATATTATGTCAGCTGTGTGTCCATAGGAAGGATAGAGCAGCAGGAATTCCTGGGCAGTGTTCAGTAGCTCTTGATCTCTGATTTACTCATCAGCCAATTCATTTACTGCAGCTTTGTGTGTGCAGTGATATGGCTCAGTCTTGTATAATTCATCTCCTTCTGCAAGAAACTCGCTGTCCTGGTTTGCAATGAGACCTTAGAAATGTATGACTGTTGCTCAAGGAACTTCTTTTTTCCGTCTTTCTGCTCCTGTTCCTGGTTTGACCTATCTGCTTGACTTTACTGATTGCCTTTTGAGCCTAGAGAGCTTCCTAAGACAGGGAAAACTGTACTGTCCAGCTCTTCTGTCAGTCTCTTCATTCCAGTATCACCCACCTACGTTGCCAGGGAATAATAATACACAGAACTGTTTGAAATCATCTTCATTTACATGCTTTCCAAAGTGCCTTTGTGTCTGATCATCAGGAGGCCATTTAAAATTTCATCAGACCTGGAAACCAGTGGTTTGGAGGTCATCAGAAATTGGTTGACTCTGTGTTGTTGGTGATCACAGGGGATGTAAACCAGGAGGACAAAACAGAATCATGGGATAGTTTGGGTTGGAAAGAACCTTAAAGATAATCTGGTTCCCATGGGCAGGGACACCTTCCACTATCCCAGATTGCTCCAAGCTCCATCCAGCCTGGCCTTGGACACTTCTAGGGATCCAGGGGCAACCACAGCTTCTCTGGACAAAAGATTACACAATTATACTCCTTAATTATTTTAAAAGCAGTCAACACTGGAAGGCTGTCCTTGCTACTGCATCTGCAGAAAAGAGTGAGATACCTGGTTTGGTTGGGCTGGACTATAGGTTCAATCTTCCTGGTCTTGTCCACACAGAAACTTTTACTCACTGTCCAGAGTTGCAATTCCAATGCCCCCTCCATTACAGCATATCTCACCATATGGAAGCGTTTATTCCTGTGTAAAAAACATTCACCTGGGGAGTAAAATTATTACAGCAGTAAGACTGTGTCATACTTATCCTTGAGGATATGAGCTCTTTAAGTGCTGAAAGCTTTAAGGAAGGAACCGTGCTGGTCAGTGAAGGGAAATAAGAAAGAAAAATTCTGTTACTCCAAGGAATCTTGTATTTGACCTTGTGTAAGCTAAGGAGTAAATGGTGTATTATCCCCTGATCTTAAGACAACCCACACATATGTGTCATCTTGACTCTGTCTTCTTTTTTCCCCCCTCCAAAATTATATATTTTTGTGATATTTGAGGATTTTTTTCCATTCATCTGGAGTTTGAGCAGTTCAGCAGCAGGGTCAGAACAGAGGGTACTGCTGCAAGCAAGATACACAGGAGGATCTTGCACCTTCCAGATCTGTTAAGCTCCCTGTAGGTATGTCAGGGGCACACAAACATCTTATTTTTACTCAGGATTTCCCCAAAGTAAATACAGATTCCTACCTTCTTTTGAACTCGCATAAACTGTTCTGATGCCCAGAGGCTGCAGCCACAGTCAAACCCAGGTTTTATTGTTCACCTGTGGGAAAAGCAGAGGCCTCATGTGTCTCTATCATTATGTGAGCAGGAAGTTTGGGTTAGCTGGAACCCCTGGCTGAAAGGAAAGGCCTTGGCATTGCTGTGTGTCTCCTTTCTCAGGAATGATGCCTTTTACTGGACTTGTCTGCAGTGGGACAGGTGGGTTACAGCATCCAGATGCAGTCCTTGAGGATTAAAGCAATAGACTTTACATCTTAACATTAATGCAAGAAGGGCTATTATCCATACTGCACTTTGGGCCTGTGTAACTAAGGAAGAGAAATCAATGGTAACCAGGCCATGGCCATTTTTCCCATTCCATATTTTAAATAACAACTCTCTTTCCAACTGTTCCTGAAGTCTGGAATAGGATAAAGCCCTGGAGAGAAGGGTTGCATACAGAACACAAGTGATGTGGCCAGGATTGAATGGATCCTCGGAGAGAAGGTTTATGTACAGAACACAAGTGATATAGCCAGGATTGAGTGAAAAATATGATTTATTGTCTGTTTTTACAGTTTATCTTGCTACCATTTTATATACACACTTTATAAAATACCATTATATTTATTTCCAGCTCTTGTCTGTGTGTGCTAGTCAGTTATACAGCTCAACAAGGACCCACTACAGTTCTTAAAATAGCCAGACATATTCTTGCTCCAATGAGTTCACCATTTCTAACTACAAAATAAGTTTTAATTACTTCCTATATCTCTATTATGGCTTTTTGGTCACTTAAGTCTGATTCTGTTCTTTCTTCATGGATAGATTCCAACCAGTAAAGGCAGAGCAGCTCAGGGAAGGCTGAATGTTGTTTCTGTTTAACAGCCTGAAACATTTCTACTGGTGTTACATGGGGATGATTAAAAGGGAGTTCCCTCTTTGTAGAAACCTTCAGGGGAGAATTTGTTAGGAGAAGGAAGACAAAGAATATTACAAATAAACTCTACCCATCAGCAGGTATTATGTCAGCAAACCCACTTCCAGCTGAGATCATTGCACAAAGCCCCTGGTTCCTCCAGCTCCGACATGGAATCAGCCTTTCCCCAACAGAGCTCTTTGGGTGGAGGAGTGTTCATGTCTGCATCAGTCCTCATTGTCTCTGGAAGCAGTCTCAGCAATGATGGATAGGAGTTCAAGAACTACTCAAAGTGCCAGATTTCCACGATTTTCATTGTAGATTCTCCTCCAGATCTGGAGTAACTCCTGTCTCCAATTGTTTATAAAACTCTGCTGCCTGCAGTAAGAGTGTTCACTGCACTTGTGGGAAAGCCCAGGCACAGGTAACCATCAAGGAGAAGGCAGCAGATGCTCCACTTGTGGAGGGGGGACAATTTCATGGTCTATTATTGAGCTACTATGACATAGTTTTCAAAACAACAGCTCTCTGCTTTTAACAGCTGTAATCCCAACTACGAAAAGATGAGAAGATGAGCCTCGCTGCACCCTCTTGAAGCTTTTTCTTTTCATAGAAAACAGATTTTTAGTGTGGAAGAAAAATATTTTTCTTTTGCCTCCTTCTTTTCTGTGAGAGAAGACATGAATCCGTTCACATTCCTCTTTATCTAACAATGGTGAGGTTTCATAGTCTCCATAAAACATGCCAAGTTTCTTAGCTAAAGAAGATTAAGACATAGCTTCAAAGCTTCATTATGTAATCAGAGACTCTTCATTAAGAGGATATTGGATATTAATTGTCTATTGATACTGACAAATATTTCATAAGCAAGTTCTTTTCTGCCTGAAGTCAGATCACTGGTGCATTTGCCAGTTAGAGACCACTAATAGAGCTACAGCTTGCGGGCAAGTACTATAGAGAATATTGTGGTGTTGTGTTACAGGAGAGAGATGTAATTTGAAGGCATTTATGTCCAAGAACTGTCATTTTTGATCAGGCTGGGCAGGGCACAGAGGGACATGGTGGCAGGTCGCACAGTGCCACAGAGGTGACAGTGAGCTGGAGGTGCTCTCTCAGTACAAACTGGGGGACCAGCCCAAGCAGTTAAAGATTGCAACAGGCCAGGTCATGGCAGACTGATTTGTCTTGTACCCAGGAGAATCCTTAGAGGGAAAGGAGCTTAAAGAAAGCTGTTGGTAATAAGCAGAATTGGGTTTTAATGGGGTTCACAGAGATAGAGCAGAAATAAAATCTGTGTTTGCATAAGATGGAAGGAGAAGTGGAAAGTGCAGAGCAGCAGTGACTGTCCTGATCTGAAAGGCTCAGCAAGCAGTGCTTAGGCAGCCAGGCTCCATTAAGATCCTATCCATAATGCATGAGGTTTGGAAACCCAGGGGACTGCCCAACAAAAATGGAAGAATCCTCCAAACTCTCCTTCCGAAAGCACTGGGTTGGCTGTCCCAGAAGGGGCCTGTCAGGAGAGCACTTTGAGTAAGTAATGGCTCATTTTGGCAGAGGTGATGGAGCACTAATGCACTACATGGAGAGCACCAGCCCTCCCTGCACTCACATGTGCAGTGTTCAAGGATCACTGCAGGCAAACAACACTGGGCTTAGTTCATCAGCATTACTCTTATTTTTGTTTCATTTTGGGCAGCTTGCTGGACATAATTCCTGCCTTCAATTTTCTGTCAGACTGGGAATATCAGTATTCTCCTGATAACTTAGTTAAACCTTAAACCTTTAAACATAAACCCTTTATTTCTCTGGTGTGGTTCTAAAGAGATTAGGTGTCTAGTTCAACAATTCTGGAGTTTAGAATAATTCTCATGAAGAGTATTGGTCCACATGACTTAAGTACTAGAACAGAGAGGCCAACCTGAAAATGTGCATTTGGACTTTCTTTTTGGTTCTCACACATTTTCCTGTCTTTTCTGCTCAAGTTCTGTGCCAGACCTGCTATCAATCACTGCAGTCCTGTTTCTCATTTCTCATTCGTGTGATATTTTTGAGTCTGCAGCATATATACAGTATTGAAAAAGAAGAATTACTAAGTGAAATAGTTTCTTCATTATATTTATTTCTACTGGAACAAAGATGCAACAAGCACTGATTGGAATGACAGAATAAAATGGAGCTTGGAACTGAGGAGATATTTCCCAGCTGTCTGTGTTTTATTTCCCTGTGGGCTTTGCACTGTACAGTAACACGGACCTGAGCTGACCTTTGGGCTGTGGTGTCTGATCTCTTACACCTCAGAGAAGACAGAGGATCTATCAGTTCACACATGTCCAATTTATTCGCAGCAAAATTCAGAATTTTGGAGAATATAAAGCCTCTATTCCAGACACCACAAAGTCTTCAGCTACCTTACTCTTTGGCACCAGATGAGAGAACAGCTGGAACACCAGGGACGAAAGTTACAGTACCAGAAACATCTTTGGCTCTACTGAAATCAAACCTGGCAAAGTATAATGGTAAATTTGCTTCTCAGGCTTGAGACGTGACAATACCTTCTTCTTTCCCTGTAAGACCTCCTGCCTGGGATGCAATTTGGCAAGTAAGATTTTGAGAGATCTTCATGGTCTTGAACTGGTGGAGTGTGTCTGGAGTGCAATGAAGAGAAGACAACTGAATGTTCAGATTTATTGCTCAATACCTTGAGGTATTGCAAATATTGTTGGTCCTTATTCTGAAGTAAAAGCAGAGATATAATTCATTACCTAACTGTAAAATATTTTTGATATTGGAGTATATAAAAGGCTGATGTAAAGAGAGAAGGGATCCATTTTTCTTTTTGGATAAACTAAGAGAAAACAATCTATACTTAAGCAAGGAGACTCAGACAAGATTTCAGGAAACCTTTTCAAATGATAATGGCAATAAAGTACTGAAATGGATTTCTTAGGGAAGTTGAAAGACTTCTTAGGAGAATTTGTATATTCTTGTGCATCTCTCCATTTAGACACAGAGTGCTTTTGCCTCAGCCTGGAATCCAAGCCCAACTCAATGAGTTTAAGATGACTGACAAATATAGAAAGAGCTGTTTCTAAACTCTACAGTTACATGCTTGGCCTGTTCCCACATTGGCACATGATCCACCTGGATCCTGTGAGGCCAGGGTAAATGCTGAGCAAGTCTTTCTCAGCCTTTGTGCCAGCACTTGGGAGTCTGGCAGTGCTGGCAGCAGCTTCCAGTGAGGCACTGTCCATCCAGATGTGTGCCGGGGCCGGCACGTACCAGGTGGTTCCAGCTGCACACTACACACCACTTGTTGAGGGAAGTCAAGACATAACTGTGTTTCCTTTTAGGACAAATTGATTTATTAATGCATGGTTGTCAGTGTCACTGACCTTAGGTAGGTTTTGAACAATATATGATCTATGGATTTGTGTTTGGCCCATAAAAATTATACTCCTTCTGCCTATTTACATACCTGTAAAATCTCATGTGACATTTAAGTTCATCTGGGTGTGATTTAATATTTTTTACCTCAAGACAGCTTCATTTATTGTATCAAAGCAAAAGGTGCTCAGTTTTAGGAGTTGTGGTTGTGTGTGTCTCTAATATTTTTCTCAGCCATTCTGTGCACTTTGCCAGGGATTGTGTTACTTCCTCTTCACGAGAACAGAAAGTCACCTTGTAGAAGCTGCCACTGCAGGCAGTAGGCGCCTGCCTGGTGATGTTAATATTAACATCTAGTTATCGTGAATCATACTCTCACTGCACACAGAATTGTCTCCTAAAGACACTCTCACCAGGGATCAGCAGTAGGGACCACGTTTAGAAAGTTCCCAGGTGTATGGGGAAATTCCTAAACAAGGATATTTCAGATTGACATAGAGAGACCTGTATTCTAGTTATGTTTGTTTCCTTCAAGTCCAAAATAATTCAAGATTTTCCCAGAAAAGATCAGAAATCCTGAGGAAATTTTCTAATCTGTTACAAGGGATCTGTTATAAGGAGCTAAAAAAAATCAATTTTAAAAGACAGAGTCTAAAATACTTTCTTTTAATTGCGTATCTCTGCAGTTTTTCAGCAATGCCTTTGTGCCATCCTTCAAAACAGGTCTGTGCCAGGCCTGGATTTTGCTGTGCTCTGAGCAGGATGCATTAGGTCTGTTTGTCATTCCCATGACCTTTGTCTCTGGACATCTCTTTGTGGCACACAGGTTCTGCAGCTCCTGGGAGCTTTTCCCTTCTCGGCAACGCCTGAGCTAGTGGTGGCTGCTCTTCCAGTGGGACTGAACCATTTCTACTCTTCCCATCTCTGCACCCAGGCATTGGGAAACAGACCACCTAGGAGGAACAGGTGTGAGTTCTAAGTGATGAGGTGTTAATTGATTGTATTTCTGTTTGAACTTTATCTTCCCTCTTTTATCCACCACGCTGTGTGTACATTTTGCAGTAGATACTGAGAGAATATTGTAGCAGATTTCTGCTCAAAACTCTTGGTCCAGAGTCTTTTGTTTCAGTGTTGAGATACTGATCTGACAAACTCAGAAGTGAGTTCTTGGTCTCTTCAGAATATTAGGAGCGTCCCAATAGAAGGTGAGATGGAAGTTTGGTGCTTCTTGCATAGTCCTGTCAGCAGATTCCCAGGCTTTTGCGCAGGGAGGAGGAACTGAGGGGAATCCTCCTCAGCCTGGGAGGAATTGGTCTCACTGTTGGAGACAGCAGCTCTGGGGAGGATCATGGAGAGTAGCTGAAATCAGCCTAGACTCTCGGAAAAGAGATTCCAGGTGAGTACAGGATCCTTTCATCGCTCCAGGTGTGATTTTGCAGCAAACCCAGTGTTCAGCTTGTTTTGAAAGCAGAGATGCTTGTCAGCAACTATTGCTGAGCTAGGGAGAGCACAATTAAGACAGATAAACTTGTCGGCTGTGTCAACTGTGCCAATGGAAGAGCAGAAGGGCAGCTGGAAGGTTGAGAAAGACCTTTGTGTTTGAGATGCAGATAGTGAGGTGGTTCCTGCATAATGCTGCAAAATGGTTGAGAATATCCTTGGCTCTTGTGCACTAATTCCACAACTATTGCAGAAAAGAGCCATGAGTGATGGGCTAAGAGGGTTTTAATATGACCAGGAATCATGGTGTTGGCAACATGTTTTTGTAGGCATGCAGGACTGAATCTTTCAATTTGAGCTCTTCTTGTTATCCAGGGAACTAACTGGGCTCCCTCTGCATACTATCAGTTTGCTTATCATCCATCTTTCATATTTATCTCTTCAAAACGATAGCTGGCTGATTTTCTCCAGAAGTTTTTCATAGTTGTGACTGATAGCTTTGTCAAATGTACTTTTTTTGGGAAAATCTGGTTGTATAGGATTCTAAGACATCTAGTTTGAGACTAGCAGTTGAGGTGCTGCCTGTTTGGCTGCTGGACTTGAGTCATCTCTATGGCTGGTGGGACCCTGTGAAGGGTCTCTTGGAAGGAAAACTGAATGGTCCTAGCAGGAATTTCCTTTAAATTCTACTCTTGTCTTTATATAAAATTAATAATAAGCACATTTGAGGCTTGTAGGACCTAACCAAAACAGTCTCTTTGCTCCAGTGCCTGAGAGCCAGCAGAGGGAGTGTGAGGTAACATTGAACATCCCTGGGCAATGTGGGATGGAGACACCCAGAGAAAAACCTGGGGCACAAAAGCACTGAACATCATATTCCTTTCAGGTCCCATTAGGAAGGAAGGCTAAATAATCAGCCCACCAAACAGAAAAATATGGTGGTAGTAATAACAAAACCCATTAAAATTCGTGCTTCTAAGTGGATATTAGCAACAATAACATTAAACAAAATTAAGCCATAAAAAAGTACTCAGGAGTGTTGTATTCTGAGCAAGCACTAGAACCTGATAAGACTTAGGATGTGCTCTCTCCATTACAGATGCTCCCAGTAAGGAGGTGAAAATCTGTGCTTTGCCCTTGGCATGTTCAGACTGTTGTGTTTGTTTCTATATTGCTGTCTTTCTCTCCCCCTCTCAATAACTTCTGGGTTTCAAGCACTGTTTTGCTCAGTCGGAACGAAAGATGTTTAATGCATCTTCATTAATATACATGAAATGCTGTTCCTGTTTTCTGCTGAGGAGGTAACTGGGGCTTTTCCTTTTCAGGTCTGAGCTGTGTGTGTGAAAGTCGGAGAGACAAAGAACAAGGGAAGGGGAAATGGGAGAGGTAGTTGGTTTGTGTCTATGTGTAGGTAGTTTAAAAAATCCAATCTTTTCTGTTCTTGTAGAATATATGTTACATATCCAGGAGACACTTAAAGCAGAGACTTGTGTCAAGTAGGGTGAGAAGGGGAGCCTTTTTCCAAATTGTTAAATTTTCAGGCTTGTCAGCCAGCTTTTAATCAATTTGGTGTGTGTCATGTTGGAATGTGTGTCATGTTCTGGCTGCTTCATCAGAATTTCCTATCACAGAAAATCAAACATCTTCTACAGAATTGAAACTAGATGGCCCTTTTTCACTCCCCTGTTTGCATGACAGATCACACTGGTACAGAAATCAGAGTGAGGTTCCTGTGTATCAGTATATCAGGAATGATAGCAAAGCAATAACAAAAATAACAGGATATACACTTGGATTATTAATCAATCATGAAAGTAATTACAGCTCATCAACCACTTGGCCTTGTCTAGGCCATTTCTTATGCTAATAAAGGGAAAGATTTTTGCTATCAAAATAAATCCAAGTGTTTTCACTGCTCAGAACATGAAGATTCACCATCAGGTCACTTTGAAATTACAGTGGTGTGATAAGGATAAACTATCTGATGAAAATAAAACATCTTTTTCTGTGGTAGAATCAGGAACATTAACTTTTCCTTGGAAAGGTTGTTCCTTGCTCCAGTCAGATCCTATCCAGTGATTTTCTCCCTTAAAAAGTATGCGTTATAATCTGTGTGTAAGTTCTAGTCTAAGAAAAGATTTTTATAAAGCAGGGAAAAATCAGCATCAACTCAAAGCATGAAGTATCTGGAGATTTGACTCATGAAGGCAAATCAAAAGAGTTTTTTATGTACAACTTGGTAGAGAAATGTAAGAGAGAAATGGTCTGATAATGCAAAATATTTTATAAAGACACAAATGTTGTGAGGTTGCAAAAGAAAACCCAGAACATGGAACATAAAGCCCAAAAGAAAAAACTCTGGGGAAAAACCATTACAGATGATACAAAGGAGTGTAATTTCTTGAGGTGAAAAGAGATGATGGAATTTGTTCATGACTGAGTCAGCACACAGAGGAGCATATTTCTAAGAAATATGATAGAAGTACAGCCTCTGACTAGGACTGAGTATCATTCCTAGAATACTTTAATTGCTGCACTGCCCAGAATTAGGGACTAGAGACCCTCTTCAATCTCAAAAATTTGTTCAGTACTTGACTACATAGCAGATAATGTTTCATATTCTTGCAGCTCCTTTCAGCAAATGGTTTTAAAGAGCTTTAATTAATGCTTCAAATTCCCTTTGTGATCAACAAGAGCTGTGCTCCTTCCACACACAGCTGATGGGAGAGGAGAGTGAAGTGTTGCTCTGTAGGGATGGTCCTTTCCAAGGTCTGGGCACTGCTGAGTCAGTGCTGCCTAAAGAGACATGGGAAAACACCTGCTCTGGGTAACCAAACACCTCAGCCTCAACTGTATATATGAACTGGCCACCAAGACCGGCCAGTGAATAAGTTTTTACATTGTTCTGATAAAAATATGTTCAAAATTTGTACATATGATATGTAAAGAAAGTGAAATTATTTGGCAACTTGTGCTGATCTGTGGTAGACATTTGATCAAATGCTCTTGACAAAAAGAATTTTATCCCAGATGACATCTCATAAGCCTTATTTGGTCCTCATTTTATATAGTCCAGGTAAAATCCAGAGTACTGCACTGAAGAATGCTGCATTTTGACCCAGAAGTAGAGAATATCAGAATCTGAATCAATGTTTGAACATAATCAAAGGCTCTTTTGTCTACTTTGACACCTGATACTCTGCAGCAAAGATTTCCACTTCCAATGAATAAAACTGCCCTAGGCTTGTTTCTTCCTCCAAATATCCAGGGAGTAAATCTCTCCAATTGTTCCAAACTGCCTCAATATACAATATCAGGAGGAATGTACAGGAGAATGGGTATAACGTGAAAAATCTACAAGGCTGAAAATAAAAACTAAAGAACCCTCTGATCTGCAGCCTAATCCCATGGTGCAGCTGACCCAGAATTGTAATGCAAATATTGTAGTTCAATCAGGCTATTTTAAGACAGGATAGGAATGAGGCTTCTGCTTTCCCCAGAAGGAATGTACATCATTGCCTCTTCTTTAATTTCCTTTTGATTAAAAAAATATTAGACTGTCTGAAGAGTATGTGCTATCTCTTCTGTGTGTTGAGGGAAAGAGGAAAATCAAAAGGAATGAGAAATACAGGTGAACTTGTCAATTCAGGTTCACTGGGAAAAGCTTAGAACTCTTTGTTAGATGCGCTTTATGTGCTGTAGTTTGGCTGATTAGGAAATGCAATTTCTTTGTTTTTGCATTCTAAAACTCTGAGATCTTCCTGTGAGTTTCTAGACAAGGGGATGAGAGTCAAGTTTCTGTGTAGTTCTTTCTTCCTTCCCAGTTGCTCCAGGTTCATTTGTACAGCCATTAGTTTGGTGAGATCCTATTCTCTTCTCTTCTCTATAAGGTTTGATGCGTAGAGCAGGCTGAAGCTGAGCTTTATGGCCACATTTCCTGCAGCCAACCCAAATAACCAGTGGTAAACCCTTTATTTTTGAGCTTCCCTTGTTTTTTTTTTTTTGGTTTTTTGAGGTTTGCAAAATATTTGCAAAATGAAAGAAAGTCTTGAAAAAATTTCCAACTGCTTTGCTATGTTTTTATTCTTGAACTGATTGTGCTGGCAGTTTTCCATGTGTTCTTTGTCTGCTTTGGAACCAAATGGGTTCACTTGTGTGGCTGACATGCAACTTTGGAGCAGCTGCCAGAGCCTTTGAATAGCTGATGGCTCAACCTATCCAGCCCCAAGAGATTTAGTGGAAACCATTTTTACTGCTTTTAACATTCTCTCAAAAGTGTTTGGGAAATGTCAGTTGCAGAAAGCATCTCTGAAATGATTCTTCAGGACATCATGGGAGAGTGGCTTTTCCTGACAGCATCACAGGGACTCCAGAGAACAGGATAATATTTAGACCAAAAAAACCCAAACCAAACTAAATCAAAACAAAGCCCAAAAAACGAAACCAGACCAAAACAACCAGATGATGGCTTTGCTATTAAAAAGACAATATCAGAGAAGGTTGAGGAAAGAGAACTGCTGACAGAGAGAGTGTGCTATAGGCTTTATCAGGAATATCCTTAGGCAAGGGAATTTTGATGAGGTTGAAGCTCTTGAATTTCTATTCTTGTATTTGGTTTTACTGTCCCAGGGCTGGTTTGCTTTTTGTAGCCTGGAATAGCAACAGGGTGAATCTGGGGCTGAGATGATGATTTTACATGAAGATTTGCATATAGTAGTTGAAAACCAGACTGCACTCTATGAATATACACATGCACACCGGTAAAGTGGCGCTTGAAAGTTCTTTAATGCCTGACTTCAGAGAGCCCTGTGTTCCGTTGAGGTTTTTTTCTGGTTAGTATGTACTATTATGTAACAGTTTCTGTTACTTTGTGTGTTGATCTATCACTCCCACACTGCTCTGCTAAAGCCAAAGACAGTTGCTTTGCACATGAAACTTGAAAACGTGAAATTTTAAACTCTTTGTGGATTTCAGACACACATCTCTCCTAAAGATGATCCTTTGATGTAAGCTATAGAAGTGTTCCTGGATCTGAAAGCTTTGCAGTATTAATTGGAGTACAGAGGATATTATTTTTGCAGTTCTGCAGGTTGATGAAGGGAATAAAATCTTCTTTAATGCAGTCTAGGCCTGCCTGGTACTGCAGTGCTCAGGGCCACAGAACTGTTGAGCTGAACATTTTATGTGAATCAAGTGACAAGATCCTGAGTGAAATGGCAGCTCCAAAGAAATGGCCATACAACTGTGCCTGCAAACACCACTGTGCGTTTTTAGGTTTTGTAAAGACAATCTCCGGTTTTGGTTTTCATAATTTTTAAAGTTTCTCTCTTTTTTTTAGCTTCTTCCTCTCTTTGCAATGCATTAGTTACTATAGTAACGATGCTGGGAATGGTATAGAAAGAAGCTAGTGCACCCTAGCAGTGAAATAGAAAGCCACTTTATATAATAGTTGGGAATTTATATCATGGGTTTGAAAATATAGTAGTTTTGCAGTGGTTTCTATAACCACATATGTGATATAAGTATATATAGCACTCTTAGGTCATCACTGGTAATTACCCTCTGCTGCTGACATCCAGAGGATGGCAGCTGGAATTCCACACCTCAGACAAAACTCTCTGACATTCACAGCCAAGCACTTCAGCACCATCCACTGTCACCTCCTGAGGAAGTTTGGTTGTTATGGAAAAGTGTTATGGAAAATTGTACCTGTAGACACAACTCTGTGTTACACTGGATTTAGCTTCCAGCAATTCAACAGGGGCTGCTACAGGGTTGTTTCTGCACTGATCACTCCAGCAGGGATATATTCCATGCCTATTTTCCATGCCTGTACCCCATCCCTCTAGTATAACAGCCACAGAGTTTGGGCTGTGATCCTGTTATCTCTCAAGCTGCCCTGCTCTGAGTCAGTGTTTTCGCAGGTGAATGCCAAACATTGCAGGAAGCAAAGGCAGAGTAGAAAGTATTCCTGAAGCCAGTTCTGACCTGTAGCTTCTGCATAGCTCCAGGAGACACTGAAGTACAAGCTATTGGTTGATAATGATGTATTACACACCTGGTAACTTTGGCCTCTTCTGGTAATAAGAGACTTCTTCCTTTTTCAGGGAGCATATTTAAGCACAGCCTGGTGTAAATTCATACTTTAGTAATTGTGTTATACCTATCCCTGGAGTTCTGAGTGAAAGCATTACCATTCATTACTTCCTGTCCGAAACTCAGGGCTGCCAGCTCTTGTGATTTTATGGAGTCTCAGGATAGCTGTATTTTCAAAAAGTCCCAGCTCCTGAAGCAATGCAAATATGTGAACTCTATTTCATTACATAAAGGGCACACTTCTGGTTTTCTCAGCTGGGGAAAAGTCTGAACTAGCAAATCAGTGCACTGTAAGACTGTGGGGAAAATGTAATTTAAAGGTATGTTCTTTTTAATGAAGTCTCTTACTTAAGCATGACTGATAAGTTTTGGATGTTTGCACTTGATAACAATGTATTGTTTGTTTATTTTGGCTGCCATGCTCTACTTGGGAGCTTGGATGTCTCTCCCTCACTGGTAGAACATCCTTTGCATTACCTCATAAAAGAGTGAAGATTAAACTAGAAACCTATTTAAAAATGATTTGAGATCTTTGGATGGAAGCTGTGAAAAACACATCTGTCCTCTTAAATATGCATTAATGTATAAAGCACATTAAAAATTCAGCTCTTAAAATCTTTAGCATGTGACCTGAAAATCTGCTGATGTTTCTTTTGACACTTGAAGGCAGATTCTCGAGGAGCTGCCTAATTCCTCACTTTTACTACACAAACCTCCTCAGAGCTGCCTGGTTCTTAGGAACAGGGAATTGTTGAGAGAGAGAAATGGAAGTGAAGGGGAAGGGAAGTCTGTGTCTGCCTGTGGTTCCAGCACCAAGCTTTCAGGAAGCACAGCAAGCACTGAGCAGGGAAAATTGGTGAGTAAATTATTTCCCAACTACTGACTTTCTGCAGGTTTTCTTGGATTTTAACTCCTGGAACTGACCACTGACACAATACTTGGCTGATGGCCTCACCTCATCCACTCCCCTCCCCCACACTGGCCATGGCCTGAGTTTCATCATATCCCACATCCAAGCTTGTGTTTTCCCCTTGTGAATACTTTTGCTTAAAGGATTCCTCACTGTGCAGTAGTAGGATGTTTATTTCCATAACATGAACTGTTGGATTCTGTAACTTGGAGCCTGGAGAGGGGGGAAGGAGCCGGAGAGAGACTGAAATGTTTCTGTAGAAACCTCTGGCTGCAGAGCCCAGTAACCTCTCCAAAGCACTGTCAAATCTCAGCCAACTTTGAGAAGGGCTTGGAATCGTGCTCCAGGCAGGCCTAGGAGAAATTTGCATTGTTCACATTATTGCTGGTATTCTCTGCTTTCTGAACAACAGCCAACAGGAAATTCCTGGGACAAATCTTTCCACTTTTTTTTCTTTAATAAAATATTTAAGGGAAAAAAAAGAAGGGCAAGTGAGTGAAACCATACAGAACAAAGAAGGCAATATCAACCTCAAATCACAGAAATGTAAAATTTTGAGCCTCCTTTGTGATTTTATTTTTTCTTCTGAAGGATTTATGACCTCACGTGTGTTGTTGCTGTGACATCAGATGCTGTTGCCATGGGAACCATTTTATTGTCAAAAACAAAAGAATTTTGAAGAGTTCCTTAGCAGCACAGGACACAGAGTGCAGAGGATTAAGAAACTATTTTTATCTAGATGATAAATCTGCTTTATTAGACCCATGATTTTTCAACTCTGTCCTGCTAGAAGCAAAAATAAATCTGGCAAAACCAACAACATTTGCACCTGTTAATCAGGGACTGAATTTGTCCCTACATGCAAAATCTTGGGAATTTCCTTTCTTGTCTCCCCCTTCAAAAGACTGATATCTTCCAAATGCTTTAGCATATGAGGAGAAACAACAATCTGCTCATATCAGCTTTGCAGGAGCAAGTAACGAGAAGTTTGTGTTTCTGTGGGCTTGGTTGCTTTAAATTGATGAATTATAAGAGCAGAATGAAGTATTGAGGATTCAAATTTTGCTTCCATAACACCTCCAAAATTCAATTTCAGGATAGATTTGGTAGTTCATGTTATTAAATGTAGATCTCTCTAGTTTATACTGAGACTTGCAGGAATGATGGATCCAGTGGACCTGTAGGTAAAAAAGAACAAAATGTTATGATTAAGCATGGTTAAAATGTAGAATAAATTCAAACCCTGCTGAGAAAGACACAGGATCAATCTGCTAAAAACTAACAGTTAACATGGAGCAAATCTGGGAGTTTTAGATTCATAAAAATAGCAAGTGTGTGGTGTATGAGCTCACTGATAACATGCACTGCCAAGTACTACAATCCATTCTGGATGTGTATCTACACACAGCCCAGTTTTCCTTAAGGAAAATATCAACACGGGTTCTGAGAGAAAGTTGTTTGAGGAAATTTTAAAATTCCTTTCACATATGTATACTGCCCTGGTTAAGATTCTGCAGCTGCTGAATTCAGTGCCCCAGCACTGTTGATACATTTTGAAAGACAAGTGATCTCATTGCCATATATTTGCTGGAGTAAAAGAAATATGCACAAGGAGATAGGTAGGTTAAATGCCATATGGTTAACCCCAACGTTCCTGTTTTAAATGATTCCCCATGTTTGGGTGGATATCAGCATTTCACAATATTTTGCTGATCTTTTCCTTTGTAACGAGGTAACCTGGGGAGAGAGAGAATGATAGTGACTGTAATTACTCCAAATTTATATCTGCTCTCTGTCCAATCCACCTCTACAAATGTGTTCCTGTAGACTTAAGCAGCTTAGAAGCGGATCTGAGGGAATATCAAGGATGCAGAATCCCAGCATGGAAGGAGAAGGAAAGTGCTGCTTAAACATTGACACATTGCCAGATGTAGTGCTTTTTAACATTGGTGGAGGCTTGTTCACACTTGTCAAATCACACTGCGCTTGCTAATGTTGCGTTTTCATCAAATGTATTAGCTCGCTCTCTATTCCCACTCTCCAGCAATCCCTTTATTTTCATTTTTCCTTCCTTACCTTCATTCCCCACTCTTTGTTTTCCCTTTTTGCCCTCATGGTTATTTTCTTTCTATATTTCTGCCTGGCTCCCCTTTATCAAATGAAAAAAATCAGTCTGACCCAATATCCCTTTTTTTCCAACATGCAGGTTAAGCGGATGCCTGCCTGGAGGAATTTACAGTCTCAGCCTGATGTACAACATGCAAGGAATACATAGGCTGATATTCCAGAGTGGAAGTAATTAGCTGTTAATCAGCAATTGAAGGATGCATGAAAGAAACACATTTGAGATCTTCTTAGGGAAAAAAAAGAGGTAAAGCAGTGAATGTCTGCCCTGAAGGAAAGGGATCTTTTTTTGGTGCACCAGTGGGTAGTGTCAGTGAAGAAATCAAGTTCAGACCTGAGGAGCATTTTGGTGGAATACTAGGATGCACCAGAAATAACAGGTTACGGTATCTGGGGGTTTTTGATAGGTGAAAAAGAGGCTCTTAAATCAGTTATGAAAACAAGCTGAGGTTTATGAAGGGGTTTAATAAAAATAACAGAGAGTAGCAGAACATACCCTCTTCCCTTTCATTTTAACTGTACACAAAAGCAAGGATTCTCATTCCTTTGCCCCCTCAGCTCTCTTCCCCATTTCCCTGTCATGTGGAAGAATAAAAAGAGAGCATTGAACTCAGAGTGTCTGATTGGATTGGACAGGAGAAATACTGAGAAGTTCCTTGCTGAGGGCAGGTCTGTAGGCAAGGAAGGAGGGTGAGGGGAAAGGAGTTGTCCTGAAAGGCTCTTATCTGGGGCCTTATCTCTTCAATCCAAGTGGGAGACGGCTGAAAAGTGCAGACACCTAAACAAGGCCAGTGTTAAAGTAGAGCATTGCCCTTCAGTGGTTTGACAGCAGCTGCCGGAGGGAGAACATTCAGCAGAACAGAATCCTCAAGGATCACTAAGACAACCTGAACTGTGTAGGGTTTGCTGTCCAGCTGCCAGTGGGTGCTTTTAGGGGCAGGTGTCACATTGTAGATAAATAATTTTTAATTTTAATATGTAAGCCTTTGTCTTCTTATGGGGCAAAATGCTAATGCTAAATCTGCTCCTCACACAGACAATTTTTTAGTAGCTCTAAAGGAGGTTTTGCCAAGGAAAGGTTTTATCTTATACTCCTCCAGTAGTTTCTTGTACAATATAAATATGTGCATTTGTCCAAAAAACAGCAAATGAGTGGCTGAGCAAGCAAAGCCAATGAAGACTCAGTTGTACTGGCCTTGCCATACACCCGCCAACTTTGCTGAGTGAGTTCTGAGGTGGGGTTTGGGTTTTGGGGCCTCTGTCACGAGGGCTCAGCTCCTTATATTGCCCTGAGGCAGTTACATATCAGATTTGGGACTAAAGATACTGACTGTGTAGGATTCCTGTAGCCACTGTTGCACTGGAAGCCCATGGAAAATTCTATTCATTTATGCTGTAGAAGCGGAGAAAACACCTTGATCGACCAGAATTAATGGAGGAAGGACTACAGATCTGCTCTACCTCTATATCTTGTCATCTTTTCGATGGGTAATCCCCACTTTTGTGCCACCTTAAGGTGTTGCATCCACACTTAATGTGATGGGGATTCCTAAATTTGGTGGTTCTCACCCACAGCCTAGACTGCAATGTTTTGGAGTCCTTATATCCTCTGCATAGCAAGGGGAACATATCCAAGTATTTTCTTAAATAGTCCCTCTTCTTTCTGTTGTTCAGTGAAGGGATATGTTGTGTTCAAACCTCAGCTTACCACAAACCATCCCTCTTTCCATTGTGTGTAATCTGAGGCTTTTCTGTGTTTGGGGAAAGATTTTCAGGGCACTTAAGGAAATTAAGGATGGTAACATGCAAGAAGGTACAGAGCTGCTGGGATTCCCTGGAATGGCTGTGGCTATGATAATGAACTTCTATCAAACACCATTTGCTAAGCCTCTGCCTCTGTGATTACTTTTCAGCTGAAAGGAGCTTTACCTGAATTAGTGCTTTGATTTGGAGCAAGAGTGCACTTTTGAAGGGAGTCTCCTCATCAGTTCTGCTTTCTCTGCATTGGAGTGGGTTTAGAAGGCATTGAATTTGTTTATTTTGGAGGCACTTAAACACAAAACGTGCTTTAGGAGTAGCACAACCTCCAGCCAGGATGCAAAGACCCAAACCAAGGGCTGGTTTTGCAGATCCTCCTAAACCAAACATACAGCTGGGCTGCTCTGTGCATGGAACCAGGCTAAATGTAGTCCAAAGCAGAATTCCAGGGCTGAATTTAGTGCTCACTTTGATCCACTGAGATGCTGATATTATACAAACTTACTGGCAGGATGTAGCCAGAACTGGCTGCAGTTTAACTGTAAAGATGAGGAACAGGAGAAACAAGAATGACTCCCATGGGATACATTGGTTCATCCCAATATTTCACACTGTGAGGAGTCACATGTCTGCCCCTCAGCTTAGTATCAGTGTCAGATACAACAACTTCTGGTCACCTTTCCATACCACATCCCTTCACTGAAGTCAACGCCTCTTTCCTCCACACAGGACTACAACTGTCAGCTGAAAACTTGTGAAAATTCACTTATCAGAAAAGAATTAAAGCTAAAACTTAATATCAAGAAATGGAATGGGTAAATAGTGTGGTGAGGGAGTCACTAGTATGTCCCACATGCCTATGCATTCCCTGCAGATTGGATTCCCTGTGATTCAAAGGACAGGGATACCTGAGGGAACTTGAATTTTCGATTCTTTCCCTTCCCCACAAAGGTCTTATGAAGAAGGAAGCTGGAGGTAAATGTTCCTGTTTTTCATCTCTGGGGTGGGGCAGCTGTTCTCTGCTGCTGGCTGTGAGCCATCAATTTTGCCACTCTTCTAAAAAGGGAAAAATTTTAAAACTTTCACCTTGGAGTCAGGGAACAGCTGAGGTGATTCAGGTACTCTGGGCCCTGTGGCTGGCCCTGATTTCCTACTGCTTCATGACCAGCATAAACATAACTGTTTGGTTCTTTTGAGAAGAGTTGTATTTGTATTTTGAGAAGGTTGTGTTTGTTTCTTTCTACATCCCTTGGATCCTGTGTTGGATTGCTGGATAGTGAGTAGAGAATCACTCTGAGTGTGTATGCAAGGATAAGAGATCACAGCCTGATGTAGCCCAGACACAGGAAGAGATGGGACAAATGGATTTTTGGCCTGGAACAGTACTCGAGGGATGCTGTCAGAGGACAGGGGGCTCTGCCATATGGAGTGGTTCAGATGGGCTGAGGAAACAAAGGAATTCTCACAGAAAAGCAGTGCTGGCATTGTTTTCAAGTCCATCTTTTTGTTCTCCTTAGTCCTAGGAAATTTCACAGTGAACCAGTCTAAATCATTACCTCCTAATGCTATTGCTTCTTACTGGGTTTCTGCGGGAATATTATGATTCTTAATTTCTATGGCCCTTTCCACACTAATGCGGAGATGTTTGGCCACACCATTCCCAGTGGTACTTGATGGACTTGTCAGAGTTGAGTTATCTGTATCTTAGATCTCTGATGTAATAAAAATACATTATTATTGACTAAGCTGTGGTGGTTTTATATTCTCAGCTGAGAATCTGAACTCAGAAGAGTGCATAGAAATAAAAAGGAGTTTTATGGACCCTGTCTGCATGCAGGAATAATTTCTGGAATGTACTGAGTACTTTGGCTTAGCATTTCTACAGGAAAAACCTAGAACATTGCAGTTTCATTCCTTCAGACTGATTTATAAACCAGATTTTTAAAGGAGAGGAAAAACTACAACTTAATTTTTTAATATGACTACAGGTCATTTGAAGTGTACCAAAGTCATAAATCAGATCCCAGAAACAGAGTGTTCAAGATTTTACTTTCTGGATGGCCCTCAGGATTCAGTCTTCTAGACTTTTCTACAATCTTATAGTTGACAGGGAAGACTGGTAAGTAATTTCTTGATTGAGGAGTTGGGTCTTTGTGAGAAATACAAAATGTATAAAATACTGCAAGACCAGCTCCCCCGACAAAAAGCCTGAACACGATGTTTGGGTTATGACCATCTTGGTTTCTGTAAATCTTGATTGAATTCTTTACCACTGTCTGGCTTTTACACTTTCAAAATAATATTTTTTCTCCCCTAAGAGTAAGCAGGATGACATTGGGCTAGGGGGAAAAACACAAGGACAGTGTGATGTAAGTCTTCCCTTGGAATTAAATTGGGTAAAATTAGTTTTGGCATTTTCTCCCTTACCTTATACTTCTCTTCTCCTGTGAAAGGGGAATGAATGCCAGGATTCCCAGGGCAGAGTACAGGATCATGGATCAGAGCAGGAGTCTGTGGACAGCTTGCCAGTGTGTACCCCTCACTGTTCTGTAACAGTGATCCCTAAATCCTGCTCAGAAAGGTAAAACATAGGTCTTTCTCAGAGTGTACATGGGGAAAAAGCCAGTGATAGAAAGTCTTCCCAGACATGGTGCTTTAGAAATTTGGATTTGACTGCAACCATGTGCATCGCATTCAGTTCAACTCACTGGGCACCATCAGATTTTTGCCTTAGCCTAAAAATTATCTCAATCAAATAATGAATCCTTCCTGTTGTGGGTGTTTTCCAGAAATCTTTTCAGAAGCTTTTCAATGTGTGCAAGAGAAAAAAAAAATTGCAATGTTGATGCTGAATTCCACCCTCAGCCAGCCAGAGCTCTCCAGCTGCAGCCCCCACTTAGCTCCCAGTCTTGATCTCTCTTGATTTAAACAGGAATAATTTGGCAATTGCCTTTAAAGGTGCAATTGTCATTTGAGATGAGCATCAAGTCCGTTTTTATGTGACCTCCTCCCTTGCTTTTAGCAGAAGTTGTGCAGGTGAACTCATACCTCCTGTGTTCCAAGGAGGTTCCAAGGGCTCAGCAGTTGATTTCAGGCTCCCTCCTCTTGGGCCACCACTTCCCCAGGCATGGCTGAACCAGCAGCCCTGCACATCTCCTTAGTTGCGGGGTAGAGGCAGAAAATATCCCTTTTCTGTCAGTAAATAGCACTCCTGATTGCTTCCCAGCTGGTGGCATTGGTCCCCTGCAGCATTTTCATTGATTTTGCACAGTGCAAAGAGGGTAATTTCTGTCTCGGAGAGCACGGGAGCCACACTGGGTTCCTCCAGCCTGGGAAGAGCCAGCAGCACATCAGTCATAGAACCATTAAGGTTGGAAAAGCCCTCTGAGATCATCGACTCCAACCATTCCCCAGCACTGCCAAGGCCACCTAGGCCCCATGTGCCCAAGTGCCACATCCACAGGGCTGGTAAATCTCTCCAGAAATGGGGACTGCAGCACTGACCTTGACAGCTGTGCCACCCTGACCACCTTTTCCATGAAGAAATTTTTGGAATATCCAACCTAACCCACCCCCCTCAGCGCAGCTTGAGGCCGTTCATTCTCCTCCTGTCCCTGTCCCCTGGGAGAAGAGCCTGACCCCCTTGGCTGTCCCTTCCTGGCAGGGAGCTGTGCAGAGCCACAAGGTCCCCCCTGAGCCTCCTTTTCTCCAGGCCAAGCCCTTTCCCAGCTCCCTCAATGGCTCCCAGGGCTCCAGCCCCTTCCCGAGCTCAGTTCCCTTCTCTGGATGCACTCCAGTCCCTCAAGGTCCCCCTTGTCATGTGGGGCTCAGAACAAGGCTCAATGTGCCCCACTCTGGGATAAAATGTCCATGCTGGAAAGTAAGAGGGTGCGTCTGAAGTCTTGGGACAGAGATCTCAGGACTACTGTAGGCATATGCTGGGAATCCTGTGAAATCAATATTTACCATCCTCTCAAGGGAAGAAACAAAGTCACAGATTGGTTTATCTTTAGCAAACAGACACTGGTACAGCCCGAAGCGCTGCTCACCTGTGTGCAGGTGAGAGAGAAAGGTGCCTGTGCTATCTCATTTCTGTTCTTCTATCTGACAACTATATCTAAAAAGCCCAGTCCACCAGGAAAGACATCCTACCTCTTTTGCAGGGAAGGTAAGGCTTCAAAGATGTTTGCGGTTACCTTTGTGATGCTGAATTTCCATGCTCACAAACCAAGGGAAGGGTTTTGAGTCTTTTTTGAGTCCTCGGTTACACTGAGCTGCAGTCAGTGACAGTCCTTTGTGCTCAGTATTTCTTAGATGAGCTGGAGCTGCTGCAGAGTCACTCCAGAAACCTCCTCAGCTCACGGACTTGTTTCCTGGAACTTTGTCTCTCCCTAGAAAATTAATTCCTCCTATTGCATCTCTCTCAATGTCATTCATTGGCATATTTTGTGAAATATTCCTTTGTTTTCATGTTGTGCTTCATTTGGCCGCCTACATTCACATCACCATCAGTTCAGGTTTGGAGCTCTGATCTCGTGCTGGTCTTTCATAAACATCTGCCAGCTGAGTCTTACCTTTTAAACTGGATTATGATAAGGATGTTCAGAAAATTAATTAAAACCCCCCATGGGATTATTGAAACTGTGATTCTTTAGTGGTTTCTTTTTCCTTTTCTCTCCACTATCCAGAACAGAAAAAAAAATCTAAGAAATTTACGTTTAATTTTTCTAAAATGAAAGTTCCAGTTGTGTGGCCACAGAAACTAGAGCTTTAAGAAAACATTATAAAACAGATTCATTACAAGACCTTGAGAGTGGACAAAGCACTCACCCTCATGGAACAGCTCTTGCGGCAGGCAACAAGAAAAAACAAAAAACCCAAATACCACACAGGGTATTGTGCTTGGGAGAAAAACAAATTCACAAAAAAACCACAGTGCAACAAACAAAAATAAAACCCAAATGAAAAAAAAACCCAGGTTATTTATTTGTATTAATGTCCTCCATCTGCCTTCTGACTGGTATTTTTTTCTAAACTAAGTTGAGATCCTAAGGTGAAATAGAAAAGGAGAAATAAAATTCAGAGAGTCTGGGGAAAGTGAGTTTCACTGTGTATGAGAATAATTAATGAAAAATTTGGCAATAACTGATTTATCTCTTTCACATGACTCTTGCTCATCTTTACATTGCGTCCCTTTTTCTGTCCAGAATTTAAATGTTTTTCTTAGAATCAATAATGTAACTCTGAGGATAACTTTGCTGTGTGGTATCATTTACAAATGAAAAGGAAGATGATTTTGTCCATTGGTTGTAAATTTGCAATGTTTCAGTTCCATCCCAGCTTTACCCAGTTGGTGCAGGTTTCCTGGGAGGTCCTGGCACCACACAGCCATTGCAGACCTGGGATTTGGGATTTGTTCTCTTCCTCTTCACTGGACTGCCCTAATGTCCCTCCCCACACATACTTCTTATCCAGCCCACTGCAGTGAGGCTTGGAAATGAAATTCTTCTCCCTGGCATTCCAGGTTTGGAGTCTGAGCCTGGGCTCTTTGTCCCAAGCATCTGCTCTGCATGTTTGTCTTTTGTGCTCACCCACAGCTCAGGGAATGCTGGAGTGGCTGCAGCACTGCAGTTGTGAGCATCCTTTGGCACTGTAGGAAACACCCGCTGAGGGTTGCTGGATATTCAATCCACAATTATAAACCCATCCACAGCTTAAGGCATTTGCTCTTCCTAACACCACCTCAATCCCCACCGAGTTATTAGATGTAAAACTGTTCCACTCCAGCAACAACTTTTGTCATCTCTTATTCCTTTTGGCCTTCTTCTGCATTTTTCATTTTTAATACCTTTCCCTGCTTTTGTCTTTTTATCCCAAGTTCCTCTGCAGGGTGGCTTTGTCCTGAAAAAGCAGTTTGCGGGAAAACTCTCAAAATCTCCAACTATGTAAAGTGTGTACAAGGATCTAAGTTTGGGAAGGGTGTCCTTCCTAAATCATTATGTTTTACTTGTCCATAAATTTTCAAAATAAATTAATGAAAAGTGAATAAAGTTCCAAGTCTCCCTTCAGCCCTTTGGTTCCTAAATCAAGTTAATAACCATGTGTGACCTTTAAGGTGGAGTGCCAGGCCCTTTGGTGCCTGCAGTGGAGTGTAAATCAGGGGCTGCTCAGTTCAGTTCTGCCCCTGCCCTTGGCTGCTGTGCTTTCCCCCTTTTCATGATTTTCAGCATCTTTTCTGGTTTGGACTTTGAAAAATTTAGGTCATCAATGGCTGAAAGCAGAGAATAGAGGGGATGTCTGATTGAAATATGGATTACTGAGGATTCAGTGTCCAGCTGAACTTGTGATAAGTTACTACTGGAAAAGGTTTGTTAACAGTGTGTGATAATGCAGATTTTCTATGGCACCATGGCCATTCTCAGGCTCCAGCTGAAGGCACTTGCAGCATTCAGAACTGGGTTAGAAGTGAACATTTTTTCAGCCAAAGGAGTTCCTTGAAGCCATTTATTTACTCTAGCAAAAGAGAGAGATCCTCCTGAGGCTGCTACTTCCAGGATTCCTTCTCAAAATCATCCTGTCATTTCAAATTTTTTTGGGGTGTGGGTGTCTCTGTGATGGAGAAATAACATTAATGGAGCTTTTGTACCATTGGTGTAGAAGTTGCTTTGGCAACTCCCCATGGCTTGTTGAATGCCAAGGTAAATAATAGCCAAAGACATGCATACACTATTATTCTCATAATTTCCTGCTGCCCTCAGGCAGTAATAACTCACACACCCTATTTTCCAAATGTTTCTAATTTATTTCTCATGAGCAGAATTATCTCATAAGGAAAACTCCTCCCCTTTGCAACCAGTCCTTGTCTCTTCTTTTCCAGCTGCCACAGATGAGGTGACCAGTCAAAGAAAAAGCTTAGGGATCTCCTGCTCACTCTGAGCTCTTGGAAGAGAGCACATTCAAATTCCTCAACTCATTCTCCTTGCTGGTCTGAAATTGGAGCTCTGAAATTCTCTCTTCCCAAACCCTAATCCTGCATGCAATGCTGCTCACAACCCTGCAGAGAGATTTCATCCCTTATAATCCCAGCCTGTGGTTCTCATACAGCTCCTGCTTTTCTCTCTGAGTCTGAGACTGGGATATCCCTGTTTTTCCGGTCCCACCTCTGTCATGTGCCCCTGGAGCTGGATTTGCAACTTGCCTTTTGCATCAGCCACAAAACTTCTCCTGAGAAACAGCAAAACAGGGAAGAAGCAGCCAAATCTATGTTTTCTTAACATTAAGGCAGAAACATCATTATAGGCCTTTAGTTCTCCTCTGTTAAGGGATATCTTTGTTTTTCCAATACTCTTTTTCCACTTGATTACCATCTATATTGACTCATGAATTAGTTTTGAGAGTGCAGCAAATGATGTGCAGCGATGGCTACAGAATAATTGAAAATGTAGGAAAAAGACCAACTCAAAATAAAACTCTGAGGATTGGTTAAGCAAATAAAATTACTCAAAAATACCATAAAGCTATTTCCATGAATGCTCAGGGGAAGCTGCAGTTTGAAAAGGATGTCCCTAGGCTAGACTGTGATTCCACTTTGTGACTCCTCTCCTGCTTGAATGTCCTTTCACATGAAGCACAGGAATGGGAGAATTCAGTCCTGAAACTACATTTATATTTTTCATCTTTCCTTTTAATTTTGGGGGGGCTTGCACAATATATTTTACTTTTAGCTTTGATAGACTGCATAGGAAAATGCATCTCCTCCATTAGTTTGCAGGAATTCTCAAAATAAAGAGGTTATTGTGCTTCCATGCTCAGTCTTGAAAACTAAAATCACAGAAATAAGCAGTGAAATTTTGTAACCATGCTCCAAATCGTTATACAAAATAAATTATTGCTACAAACTGGTAGCTATTGCTGTTTCTCTTCTCTACACTCTTGTAGTTTAGCCTGTGAAGTGGTTAAGGGAGCTAGAAAGCAGGATTAGGGGTTTTTTAACATGTTTTCTCTTTCTCAGTCCCATGCACTAACACAGTGTTGTGGTAACTGGGTTGCAAACACATCTGAGATGTTACTGTTCTCAGGGGTACATGAAGTAAGCAGGTTTTATTAATGTACTGGAAAGTAATCAAGAAAAATAAGTTTTCTTCCTCTTTCTATGCTATTTATTGTGTGCTCTGCCCCATTCTCCTCCCTGCAGCTTCCTGCGGTGAGGGACGTTCTGCTGCCTTGTCTCCTTCCAGCCACAAAAGCTGCTTTTTTCCAGCAAAACTTGGTGATGGTGAAGGCATGGCTGGATGAGGGAGAGGAAGGGCTGGGGAGGAGCAGGGTGGGCACAGCCTGGGCTCTGTGCTCACCTCAGGGGGTCCTGGCAAGCAAAGCTTTGTGTTCCTGCCACACTGCCTGCCCAGGGAATGGCATTCCAGCAGGGCGATGGAAAAAAGGAGCATGGCAAGTGGGATAAATCCATGAGGGTTGCATCCATTCTTTGGAACTGAGAAGAAAATGTCATGTGTGGCTTTTTTTTTTTTTTAAACAAGCCTTTTTCTGATTTTGTTCAGTTTAGGCTTTTATAGAACCCATTTCTCCCTCTTTTGTGTTTTGTGACTAAGTTTTTATCCTGCTTTTTGTATGGCCATTTTCAAAGAACTCATTTACAAGGCTTTAATTCTGATCTAAGACATTTGCTTCTGTGCTAAATAAAGCAGCAATTAATTATTAAAACCATACCTTTTGTGGCTGAACGTTCTCCCTCATAGCTGTTAAACTCTAAGACATATTTTGCTTTTTAATTATTCATATTTTAAAATTTATTTTGTGAGTATACAGTAAGTGTTTCGTGGGAAACTGGGAGAAAGATGGTCTGGTTGCTGCTGGAGACTGCAGTGTGAGCCAGAAACAGTTCCAGCTCCAATACAATCTTCCTGGATGGCTGGCAGTGCCCAGAAATAGCCTGAGTTTCTGCTCAATGCCTGTGTGAAAGCAGCTGTGAGGTTATTGCTGAGCAGCTTTGGTACCTCCCGTTCAGCCCCTCGGCCCCGCTCAGGTGAGACCCCACTGGCAGAGCTGCCTCCAGCCCTGGGGCCCAGCACAGGAAGGATCTAGAGCTGCTGGAGCAAATCCAGAGGAGGCACCAGGATGATCAGAGGGATGGAGCAGATCTGCTGGGAGGAAAGGCTGGGACAGTTGGGATTGTTCAGCTAGCAAAGAGAAGCTTTGGGGTGACCTACCTGCGGCCCTCTGATGCCTGAAGGAACCAACAACAAACAGAAAGAGAGCTTGGGACAAGGGCCTGGAGTGCCAGGACAAAGGGGAACGGCTTTCTCCTGATAGAAGGTGGGGTTATGTTGGATATTAGGAAAGAATTATTCTCTGTCAGGGTGGAGAAGCCTTGGCATAGGTTGCCCAGAGAAACTGTGGTTGTCCCACCCCTGGAAGTGTCTCTGAGGCCAGGTTAGATGGGGCTTGGAGCAACCTGGGCTAGTGGGAAATGTCCCTGCCCGTGGCAAGATGGGGAATAAGATGAACTTTAGGGACTCTTCCCACCCAAACCATTCCATGATTCTCTTACAGGCCTGACAAGGACACTGCCTTCAGAGTGTCCAGGTAGCAGTCCCAGAGATCTAAACTGTTCTGCAGTGCCGGAATAACCACAGGCACAAAGCAAGTGAACCAGATATGCCAACATGGAATGCTGTGTGTTTTCCTCCTCTCTCCCCATTGATAACTCCTGAGTTGGAACAGTACAAACCCCACACTTCTGTATGAACTGAGCCACCGTCACTTCGCCCTGAGAAAAACTGGTTCTGTATGAAGAGAAAAATGGCAAATTTATTTGCTTAAGGTTTGAAAGATATTTATGAGCTTTGGTAAGGAGGAAATTTCATCTCTGAACAAAGCCTTATGTACCAGGTTCTTTGTGAACTGCCTGAAGCCCTTTGCTGTAATTATTCATCTGATTTGCGCAGGGTGGATTGGGCACAGGCTATTCCTCCTGACAAACTGAGCCTGACTGCTCCAGCAGTGCTCTTTAAGCCTTTGCCTCCGTGCTGGAAAAGCTGCAGGAGCCCAGGAAGGGGAGATCCAAACTCAGTTGGTGCCAGCAGCCTGTGCTGTTCAGTGTGGGTGTTATGGTGGCAAAGCCACAGCAGAGAGAAACATCTGATGGAACCAGACAGGTCACTGCTGAGTTACAGGGTCCTGTGCTGCTGACAGGGCCATTTTTTTCTAATGAGATTTAAGACTGGAGCTCTGACATCCCGTTGTGTGTTAGCACTTTCTGCAAGGGATGAGAAATTTGGTAGCTGGCCAGATTCCAGCCTACAGTAAGTTCTTATATTTTGCCTGCTGAGATCCTCTCTGCAAGTTTCAGGGACACAGCGTGCCTGACTCTCATTATCCTGGAGAAGGGAAGACTGAGGGAAGACCTCAAATCCATCTGTAACTTCCTCCCAAGGGCAGCTCTGATCTCTGCTCAGGGACAGGATCCAGGGAAAGGCTGGAGCTGTGTAAGGAGAGGTTTAGGTTGGATATCAGGAAAAAGTTCTTCCCTCAGTGGGTGCTGGGCACTGCCCAGGCTCCCCGGGAAATGGGCATGGCCCCAAGGCTGCCAGAGCTCCAGGAGCATTTGAACAGTACTTTCAGGGACAGGGTGGGATTGTTGGGGTGTCTGTGCAGGGCCAGGAGCTGGACTGATGATCTCTTGGGATATCCCAATCCAATAGTTAACAGAAATACAGCAACTACTTAACTCGTTCAAAGAGAGCTGCACTACATTGTTTATACATGTGTACATTGCACTGCATACACGTGTGCACTCTCTGAGTGTACACATCTATAAACAATGGGTGGTAGAGAAGGAAAACATATCCTCATCTTCTCCCACAGTAGCTCTGCCTGGAATCTGAGGGAAAGTCTGACCTTTTGAAGCAGGGATCATATCAGTTCCAAACAACAAATTATTTTCTGGCAACTGGTTGAGTGATTAGGAAGGTGCATCTGCGCCTTGCTGCCAGCTTTGGAACGACTCTTGAGGAGGGAGGTTTTCTCCACGGTTTTGAGGTCAAGTTATTAAATGATTCAGGAAGTATAACTTTAATTTCAGCCTATGTCTATTTAATGTGAGCCAGGCACTTGTGAGGAGATTCTAAAGGTCTGGAGGCTCTGAGTGAACAACACCCAGGGATCAGTAAGAACAGGCACTTCAGGAAAAGAGAGGCTGTGGGAATTTGTTCTTTAGGGCTGGAGATGTGTTTTGACTGGGCTAGAATGGATTTTCTTCACAGAAGGAAAGGCTTGATGGGGGTAAGACACTATTTCTGTGCCCTGTACTTTCCAAACAAGAAACCGAGCTGTCTTGGAAGATTTCTGATATGAAGCAAATGGGTGGACAAAAGAAAGGGAAGCCCAGTGCACAAGTTCAACAGTCAAACAGATGTTCAGACTCTTGCTGGTCATAGGGATTTGTTCATTATCTTGGGCTTAGAACTGTTGCAAGGCAAACACGATGCTATGGGCATTGGGAATTTCAAAATCAGATCTCTAACCTCATGCCATGACTTTTTTCACTTCTATTACTGTACTACTGGGACAAATTTTGTAAAAGTCTTGGGCATTGGAAGTCATCTTTTGGTTAGCTGGTTTGCTTTCTCATATTCTTCTAAGGAAGTCTGCTTCTAATTGCTGGAAGGGCTGCATTGTTTTCCAAATCTCCCTTGGGGGCCTACTTAAAAATTAACATGAGTTTCCACAGTGCTGATGGTAGTATTGGGTGCTGGGTTCCCTCAGCCAACTCCGTCTCTCTTGATATGCTGAAGTCTCTGGTCATCATGTACTGGGATTTTCCAGCATCCGTTTTGTCCATCAGACATGGCCTGGCTGCTGCCAGCTGAGCCTGAAGAGCAGTAGAGCTTCATGTTGCCAACTCTTCCCACACATCTTGTTGTGCCAAAATTATAAAATCATCCTGATCAGCAGAGTGACATGGGATAACTCATTTTTTTAGATTAAATGTTTGATATTCCCATGAGTTCCTCTCCTTCAGTTCTACAATGAAGTAAAACTTCATTGGGTGACTGAATTTCCATACATACGATCTTCTTGGCATGGATTCCTTCTATTTCAGTGGTTTGGTTTTCCTTGTGTGTGCACCTAATTTTAAAGATCTTTCTCCTTGGGATGACAAAATACTTTCTTCATCGCAATTAAGAAATGCTTTTGAATGATTATTCTGGAAAATAGCATTTATCTCTCAGTGGAAATGATTATGCTACACTACTTCCATTGAAAACCAGGAATATTTTATATTCTGGGGACAAGAGGAGACCTGGGTTTTAGTTACAAGAGCACAGTTAATTTGGCAGGGACATTCAGTGTAATACTGCTCAGACTGCCTATGAGAGCAGCAAGTCTGGAATGTGTGCTGTGCAAGCAAGGAATCTGAGAGATTTCAGCCCAAATTAATTAGCATTATGTAAGTGGAGAGAAAAGCAGAAATTTAAAGGGGAGGGAGACATCTGTTATGTCTCTGAGTTTCTAAGCCTGCCTGCAAATACAGGTCTCCTGGAAAGACAGGAGGATCTCCAGGCTCTGGAAACAGGGAGTAAGTGATGAGGAGCCACTGGCTGAAATCCTGAGATGTGGTCAGTGCTAATCCTGGCTCTGTCCTGTGAGGGATGGTTTGCTCTTGCAACTCTCTGGATTTACTTATTATTATGTTATGATGGGGATTATACAGCAGCAAACTGACACCTCCCTGTCCTCTCTCAACAAATCCAAGCAGAAGTGGCAGTGTCTATCTGACTGATAGATAAAATTCCCAAACACTCTTTTCTGCAGAACAAGAAGTTTTCTGTGATAGCAAGAAATCCTTGTTGAGGAATGTGTTGCATTTGCTCCAAGGTGCTGCTGGCAAAGGCACAGTGGCTCCACAATGCTCCTGAATATCCCAGGCAAAGAAGTGATTGCAGTGGCAAGGTGGGAGGTAATGTTCCAGCAATTTGGAAATCACTGTTGAGAGTTATGATATTTAGCTAAGGAAATACTTCTCTGAAATAAGACATTAAGGCAGACTGACTCCTTCTCCCCCCACTGCTTTCCTCTGGTGGAATCTATTGAAGCGTGTTGTGAGGAGTAAAAGGAGCGAGGTCAGGTCAGGCTTCATGGCCAGGGAGGTCAGACAGGATTAAGCAGGTCATGTCACATTTCTGTGTCTTCTGTAGTTCTCCAGGAATTTGGGGTCACTGCTTAGAAATTGCTATTTGACCAGCTGTTGGTAATTTGAGCATTACACAAGAACAAGTGAAGTCAACGATGATTCTTGGAGGTGAATGATAAGTAAAAAGAGGAATGAATGGAACACTAATACATTAAAAAATTAAGTCCACCCATCTTTTGTTTTATTCCCATTTCAAATAAGCTGTCGTGGTTAGCTGACCTAGAAACAAGGACTGTGTGTATTTCACTGTGCTTGAGAAATAAGTGCAGCAGAGGCCACGTGTCTGGGAAAGGAGGACAGACAGCTGAGATATTCACAAGGTGTTGTTCTCCTGTGAAAATTAACTTGTCACTTCAAAAGTGGCTGGGCACTAAGCATGGACAAAAGCTGCTTTGAATATTTGCTTAGAGATGGAGCCGTGTTGAAGGGCTAAGAATCATCTTTATCCAGTAATTGCCAGGTATTTAATAACTTTTTTTAAAAAGTACATTATCATGAGGTGGTTTTCATCACCATTCATCACGCTGGCAAATGGAGACATCTGGAGGTTAAATAACTTGCCAAAGGTCAGCACAGACCAATGGCAATGCTGGCAGCAGTACCTGGTGCTGAACCTTCCCTGCTGAAATGATTGGCTCTGAAAGAAAGGAAACTCAAGGGTCGTAAATTAACTGCTCTTGAATGATGGAAATGCCAGTAAAATCAAGTAAGAGGAGAAAAACCTGGCATCAGCAGCTTAGAGAGGGGAACTTAGGGATGGATTTCCTGTTCCCAGGGGAATGGAAGAAGGTGGAGTAAAACCATGTTTGTTTAGGGGTTTTATTACTTTTCTTTCATTGTTTGAATTCTGGGTAAGAATTTGGCTGAGGTGTTCCTAAATCTCTCAGTCTTTGCAGACTAGTCTCTTTAAAAAGTTATGATTTTCAGGTTTGAAAGTAGCAACATAGATGGAAAAGCAAATTCCCTTGAGACTGTTGGTTTATCAGTGAGTTCTTCTCCAAGAGAGATGCATGCAGCTCTCTATCCCCTGCCATCCTTGTTTTGGATCTCCTGCTCTTGTGCTCTCCAGCACTGGTAATGGCTCTCCACTAGAGGTAATGCTGAGAAAGCCCCAATGTGGGGAGTGGGAGTGGGGAGTGGAGAGAATCCCCCACTCCTTCACATTCAGTAAGCAAAATCATGGTGTGGAAAGAAGAATTTATTAACCGGCCAGCAATACAAAGTGAGTTTCAAGAAGAAAAATTTTGTGTCTGTTTTACTGAAACTATAAGGACTGACATCCCTGGTTATGTCACTCCAGGCTTTGTACTCCAGCACAGAGTTCCTACTCACCGTTCTCCTCTACCCACTCCTGCTTGGCAGCTCTTCCTCCGAGCATTGGGTTTGGAGTCATGACAGATTTCTGAACAAAACAGCAATTTCTCTGCACTGTGATTCCCACAGTGTTCTCTGATGCATCTGCACGCCCTAGACTTTGAACATTTCATATCCCTTTGTGCAGGAATGGCTACTTTGGAGTTGGGCTGGAGCTGGAGCAGAAGGAGGAAGCCCAGCAAAACGCCATGTTTATTAAAGCATTCAATGACCTTACAGTGCAAGTTATTTGTATATAGCATAAAATTGAACTACTATAATAGTTCTATAGGGGGTGAGTGTTTTGAAATTATTTAAGCCTAAACACATTTAATTCATGGCAGATTTTCTGGTTTCTGAGTGCTGAAAATCCTCCTGTTATGGAGAACAAGAAGAATCACAAAGCTGACACTACAATAAATTTTTGATTTTTCTGCTTCGCAAACAAGGGAGCAAGCTTGTGTCGATATTTGGTGATGGAAGGGTTGGAAAAGCAGAGTTAGAGAGGTAAGATTTTGAAGAAGGGCAATTCACCGCCTAATCGTGAGGCACAGATCTGCCCCAGACATTTCACCCTGCCAAGGCAGCTTTTCCAGCTTATAGTTTGGGGTCTGTGCTCAGTCTGCGCTCTGCCTCTAGAAGACATCTGTGTGAATTCTTTTCTCTCATCTGTTTGGGAAAGAACAACACAAGTCAAAAGTTGGTGATGAAATCTGGTGTTTTCTACATGTCAATAAACCAACCACTTGAGTGTTTTCCCTTGGCTTACGAAAAACTAGAAATGTAGATACTCCAGTCCCACTGTCTTATTTTCAGTGGCTCGTTAATGATGTGTCTGTTGGGTTTTCCTCCATAACATGAACAAGAATAGTTCATTTAAAAACAACACAGGCAAACACACTCTTTTTATAGCAAGAGGGAGAAGGATAAGTGTCAGTCAAGACTAGTTCCAAATATGTCTCCAACGGGGCCTCCTACAGAATCAGTGATACTGGCTGGGTGCCATCCAGATTACTCAGGGCTATAACTCTTTAAAGAGTGTTTGTTATGGATTTCCACAGGAGAGTAATTTACCGGGGAAGAACAAACAGATCTGCTGCTGGGTTTCCTCCTGCTCTAGAGAAGTGCTCTGAACTGTTTACAGTGTTGCCTCAGATTTTTCAGAGTAGTTTCACTTTCTGGGTGTTGCTTTACCCTGCTGGATTTGTGGGGGTGTGAAGTAGCTGAAACAACTCATCTGTTCCCCCCTTGATTCCCATGTTTTCCAAGGGGGGCTCTTCCTCAGCCTCGGCCAGGGGGTCCAGCAGAGGTGCGCAGAAGGCTCCTAACTCACTCCAAAAAGGTGTGACTGTGGAGATGAGCCAGCCTTGGAAGTGCTTTAGCCTCTGCAAACACACAAGTCTTTGAATGTAAACCGGATTTCGGATTAGGAGTTATTCCAACTATTTCATTCTCAGGTTCAGACAAAGCCTGTGAAACATTTCTTCAGGACACAACCACCCTCAAATCCCCATCATTGGGAAATGGCCTCAAGTTGCACCAGGGGTTGTTCCGGCTGGATATCAGGAAAAATTTCTTCACTGGAAGAGTGGTTAAACATTGGTGCAGACTCTCCAGGGCAGGGGTGGAGTCACCATTCCTGGAAGTGTTCAAAAAGTAAGTGGAGACTTGTGGGCACTTCATGATGTGTTTTAGTGAGCCTGGGGGTCAAAGGTTGGATGTGATGACCTTGGAGGTGTTTTCCAATCTTAACAATTCTCTGATCCTGGCAACTTCCCTACCTGTTCTCTGGAGTGAGAGTTTTTGGGCTGTGTTGTACATTCCAGGGGTGGAATGAATCTCTGTGCTTAAATGATGCAAAACACTCAGTGTAAACTTGGGGATGAACTTCACTTGATGGCAATTCTTGATTTTATTATAACCCCAAGATGTTTGCCTTATGCAGGAATTTCTCGTATGACTTGTCCTTGCTTTTTGGCTTCTCTTGAAAAAAGTTGTGTAGGTTATTCCTTAAGGTTTACATAACTCTGAGTTCCTTAAGCATTTATTCAACATAAACCACAAAGGGACAAAAAAAGTTACTGCCTGTGGACAAACCAAGTATTTTAATAATTTACAATGTTTTTTAAAATGTACATGTGATTATTTTTGAGGGCATCCTTACATGACATTTGCCATTTTTACAGCTGCTAGGATGACTTTTTTCTCACATGAAGAGCAGTGTAGCCTCTTTTTGGTGCTGAGAGGACAGAGAGATGGAGAGCAGTGGTGGCAGTGGAGGGATAGGAATTGAGGGACTGAATGTCAGTGGTGCTGCCTGTGGGAATGGTGGCAGATGAAAGCCCAGGGGAAGAGCATGGGCTAAAGGACAGTGGCTGGATTTAGGTTGGGATCAGGGGACTCCACAAAGATTCAGGACTCCATTGGGAAATACAGGGACTGTGTAGTATTAGAGACTAGAGAGATTTCTGGGGAACAAAGAGGCATCACACGAAACTAGATAAAAACTCTGTGACTACACAGGGGAGGCTTCAGCCTGGCTGGGTGCTTGGGGTTTGTTTCTCGTTTCCCTCCTGTTAATGTTAAGGCAAATGGCCACAAAGGCAGGAACCTCCTGCTCTTGGGTATATCTCTGCTTTTACAGTCCTGTCAAGCAGCAGTAATGTAGAGAAGCTGCTGGGTGGGAGCTGTTCAGACAGTAATTAAAGCTATGCTGACAATTACAAGGAAAAACTCAGCTATTCTGATCTCAAAAAGGAGCTTTAAATAGAAGAGATGTCAGTTCAAAATGTGTCAGTCAAACAGCAGTGTTGGGTCAGCTCCTGTCTGACTTACAGATCTATTAAAATGTGCAATAAAGACATGGCTGTGACCAGGAGAATCTATTCATTGCATAAGGTAACCAAAGCCAGCTCTCAGATAAAACAGTGTGTGGCTGATCTTTCCATTCCACCACTGTTAATTCACTGATTTCAGCAGGAATGGTCTTGGCTCGAGCACCACACTTGCACAGGAGCACAAGTCCTCTGTTCTCTTGCCTGCATCATGTGTGGCAAAGGGATATGCTGTGAGGTGTCTTTAGTCCTTGTCTGAATCACGAGAGGCTTCTCTAATCTCTCTCTGGGAATTTTGATACAATCTATTACCTACAGCCTGGTGTGTGAAAGGGATTCAAGAGTGAGGCTGGCAGAAATAAAACACTGCAGAAGGGTGAAACTCTCGCTTTTCCTATAGTGTACCTTCCTGGGAAAGTTCAGCCTTCCAAGGAGCCAAGACAACTGTCCCATTCCTCTGCATGGCCAAAGGTAGGGTCACAGGGAATGGCACCACTCCTTAGAGTGTTTGGGGTGCCCGGGAAGAGGGACGTCAGAGCCCAGGGTGATTTGAGGACAGTCTACACTGAAAAAGTGCATCCACAGACAATGGGAAGGATCAGAGTTCTTTCCTGAACCAGGTAGGACAGAAGATACTTTACCATAGTCATTCTTCTGGCAGCTGCAGGTGGTACAGCCAATACCTTGCTGTGCTTCAAGGGCAGAGCACACATTTGCCTCTGGAGGAGGACATGCACATGCTAATCCCACAGGAACAGCTGCTTAATTAATAAAGCCATGAGGAAAATTTTGTCTGGCTTTTTTTTTGCTTCTCTGACTTCAGGGTTGATGAGGCTGAGAAACGGAGGACTACACAGAAACTGTTTGCTGCGATGTCTCGGGACTTTCCAGCAGCAGAGAAGTGCTTTTAAATGGCTCTTTTGTAGGAAATAATAGTTGTGCATCCGTACAGAGTTTAAAAGAATCACAGAATATGCTGAGCTTGAAGGGACCCAAAGGATCATTAAGTCCAACCCCTGGCCCTGCACAGACACCCCAACAATCCCACTCTGTGCTTGGGAGCATTGTCCAAATGCTCCCAGAGCTTTGTCAGCCCTGAGGCTGCGCCCATTCCCTGGGGAGCCTGGGCAGTGGCACTTGAGCAGCTCCTGCCACATTAAAACCCCAGCACTCAGTAGCACTTGGGCCATGTCACTCTGCAGCAGGAAAACATTAGAAAGTAGATCATGGAAATAATCCTGCTGGTTCCAGTATACAATGGGGTCCAAAGTTCAGAGGGAGCTGGGGAATGCAGAGAGTTTCTTCTGCCTGAGTGCTGGACATGAGATGCTCTCTCTAAGGGGTTGTGGAAGGAGAATTTCTCCTAAGTGGAACATAGCCGTCAGATGGGTTCGAAAAAAAATGCAAAATTTAGAGAACCATTTCTTCCCTGGAACTTGATGTCTTCCTTCCTCTCTGAAGTTCTCTAGAGCAGAGTGGGCAGAAAAAACTTGTAAGGTCTCTATATTCAGATGTGCAAATACTATATACTGGAAATATACCCAGGTTTCTGGACAGCTCTGTGATGGTTTGCTCACTCTCAGTAAAAGAATTTATATACAGGATGAGGGAGAAAATGAGAAAATTGGATGACGGTCAAGTTTAAGATGAATTTTGGATTAGAAGATGTGGGTGTAAGTGTTTGTCTGGGGTTTTTTTGTTTTGTGGGGTTTTTTTTTGTTTGTTCAGGGGGGTTTTGTTTGTTTTTTTTAACTTACTGGTTAAATAGTCTTCAAATTTCAAGTGGGATAATATTCCTGTGATGTTTTGGCTGCTCCTTCCCCAGGGCCAGGACATAGAATCCAAATCCATGCTGTGGACTTGATTCAGAATCCAGATGTGTTTCTGATGTTTTGATACAGGCATTTGTATAATGATTATAAAATCACAGAATCATGGAATGGTTGGTTGGAAAGACCTTTAAAGGTCATCCATTTCCAAACTCCCTGCCAAGGGCAGGGACACCTCTCACTATCCCAGGTTGCTCCAAGCCCCGTCCAGCCTGGCCTTGGACACTACCAGGGATCCAGGGCAACCACAGCTTCTCGGGGCAGCCTGTGCCAGGGCCTGCCCACCCTCACAGGGAACAATTCCTTCCCAGTATCCCATCTAACCCTGCCTCTGGCAGTGGGAAGCCATTCCCTGTGTCCTGCCCCTCCAAGCCCTTGTAAATGGTCTCTCTCCACCTTTCTTGTTGACCCCTTCAGGCACTAAAAGACCACAAGCAGGTCACCCCAAAGCTTCTCTTTCCCAGCCTGAACAATTCCAATTGTCTCAGCTTTACCTTGTAGGAGAGATGCTTCATCTGGATTCACTCCAACAGCTCCATGTCTTCTCTACTCCTGGTGAAAGCAGAAACTCTTTGAAAACTCCCTGGAAAAACCAGGACTACCCCCTGACCTCAGTTTCTTTGGCACACAAATGACATAAACCCAGTAACTGGAAAACTTGAGCTTTGGAAGGGCTCTGCATAGGATAAGATCCTACTGCTGAATCCTCCTGGCTCCTGACAGGTGGTGGTTTATGTGTGTCCCTACAGGAGGGACGCACATAAACTGTCATGTTTAATAACTGTCAGTGGATCACTCCTCCATGAAATAGCTTAAGTCCTTTCAGATCCTAGTGCCTCCAAAACATCCTGCATCAGTGAATCCCACAAATTCAATTATGAAGAAAAACCCTCGTTTTGTCTGATTTAAAACAAATTTATCAGATTTCTTCACCATGGCTCCTTAATCATTGTAATGCGAGAAACAGCAAAAAATAATATTTCATCCATTTTATCCATGGCACTTGGGATTTACATCTCTGTCTTCATTTTCTCTTCTCTAAGCTGAAGATAATGAGTTAGTTCAGATTTTGTCACTGATGCAGAGTCCTTGCCTGGCTTTGCTCTTCCATTTGTGTGTATGTGAAATGAGGACAACATTTTGCACACCATAATTGGTGCTTGTAAAGAATTTAAGGACTATTACACAGAAAAGATGTTATTGCAGCATTCCAAAGGCTGCTTATAAATTAATTCACAGGGATGAATACAGGTGACTTGAGCATAGTTTGGTCATTCTCATTCGCAAACGGATTTTCTTACAAAATACAGATATCAATTAGAGGCATCAGCTTTTGCGAATTTGGTTATGTGCATCATTCCCAGGATGCACATGACAAAATTCTCTTGGCTCTGAAATATTAATATTTGCATGTAAGAAAGGTGTAGAGTGAGCCCATTCAGAACTAATCAGTATTAACTGAAAGAAGAGTCTCCCACATCTTATTCATCGCCTGCCTCGTGACTCACTGCTCTTGCAAGGCATCCATCATTCCTGGACCAAATGAAAGGGGAAGTGTGTACTATTTCATTTTAGCATAATTAAATTTTGATTTGTCTCTTTCAAAACCCTTTTTTCCTTGCTAAATCTTAGAAAGAGAGATTACTACAAGGGTTTAAATAGCAACTTTCAAAGTCCTACCGGGTTCTCTTCTGAAGGATTTGTCTGTAGCTCATTTTTTTAATCTTGAAAGCCTCTTTTTCCCTTTCAGATTGTCTGTGCAGATCACTTTGTTTTACTTAATGTAAATAGTCCAGCAAATTTCAGAACCAAATAGTGATGGACGTGATTAGAATCAGAGCTTTGTTAAATAGCATGAGAAGATCCTTTATTTCAGCAAGGGAGATCTATCACCTCGCCTGCAAATTATCTCATGCTGACAGAGTGAAATGTTCTGTAACCTGATGAAAACAGAAGATGATCTAACTGTATTGATACAGGAGGGGAGAAATGCACACCGTGTTCAGAACAAGTATGTTGGGAAGAGTTCCTTTTTCCCCTGTTTTCATTTTCTGAGGCAGAGTGAGGTAATTGTATCCCTGATAGAAAAGTGCAGGCAGTGCCTGGTGGATAGGTGGGTTTCACTCCTTTGCTCATTAACTGACAGTTCAGGTCTGTGTAACAGGGATGAGGAAGAGTCATCTCATACAGAAAACATCACAGAATGCCATCTTGTGTAATTGGACACTGAACACGTCATAAAAGCCTTTTTTCAGGGGAACTGGTGGATTGTTTACAGGCAATTATTAAGACTATGTCCCTTCCCTCAAATGCTTTTGGTGTCAGGGCCAAATTTCATTTGCTGTTACACCAAATCTCAAATTAAGTCATTATCTACTTCATCCAAGCCACAGAGAGTCTGGATCATTACAGGGGTTGTTAGGAGGAATGCCTAAAGGGCGTATATACCAACAGAGAAGGAAAAACCCAATGGTGAAATACAACGTCTTTGAGCACTGATGTGGAGCAAAATTATCAGGGTCTGTGGTCTTGTTCACCTCTTTGCTGCGTACACTGGTTTGCTCAATGGATTCCAGGATAAATTGTAATGCACAGACTCAAGTACCCACATAAAAATCTGTTAAGATTTCTTGAGGTCAGGCAGGGGAGAGGTGTTCAGAGCTGGCTGCTCGCACACAGGGATTTACAAATATATGAACAATATCATTTATCACTGGTGTAGGTTAAAGAATCACCATCTTCAAACCAATGGAAAAGGAGGAGCAGGACTGCTCCAAGTGTTGTCCAGGCTGTTCTTTGCCACTCTCCCCACAGACTGTTTGATAGCGCACTTGAGGCTGAAGCCTTTTGCATGGATTCACTGTACTCAATTTTCAAAGGCAGCTTATATGGCAAAGCAAATTCTTGTTGAGTTCTGTGGTCATTGACACTGCCAAAGCTGCCCCTTTTACTGCTCCACCACCACACTCCTCACTCCAAACCATTGCTACAAAATGCATTTGTACTGAAGAAACCCATTTCCAGCTGAAGCGCAACACAAAGCTTCCACCACACTTACTGCCGAAGCAAAAGTAGCTATTTTTCAGATCATCAGGTGTGTCAGTAAATGTACCTACTCCTCGTCAGTGTTTGTTAAACCTATACTTAAACTGGTCTTTGAAATGGCAGAAAATTACACGTTGGGTTTATCATTAAGGGGGTGGTGAGGGAGAGAAGGACAAAGCACTGTCTGGAGTAGGAATAAAGAAAAAGGAAGGGTTTTATTTTTCAAACACTGGTTGTCACTGTAAAGGCGGAATGAAATGTTCCATGGCCCTTATGTTAGTCTTGACCAAATGTGTTAAATCTGAAATTTATCCCAAAATTTGAGTAAGGGAGAATGTGTTTACCCACATCTTAATTCTTTCTTTAATTTCAGCACTTAAATTTTACATTGCATTCTGTTCTTGTTCTAACTGACAGGAAATGTTGTACTGATATGACTGCACACTGTTCCTATCAGAATAAAATCTCTGCTAACTTTGTTGATTATAGTTTGTTCCTGAATGGTATTGGCTTTTACCACATCAATAGTGAAGTTATCTCTGCACATCAGATCAAGCTTCCCAAGTAGTTTTGAAAATTAGCAACAAAATAAATATATATACCCTGTGTCATCACTTCTAGTCTTAGAAACACGTGTGGGAACAAAAATATTTTAAAAAATAACCTAGAAAGAAGTATTTTTAAATTACTTTGCAAAATAGCAGGGCAGTTACTGGGTTTTTCACTTTTAAACTCCTCAGTTCTGTACTACCCAGATGATAATTTTCTGCACTTGTATAAAACAAAAATAGTTTTGCTCTAAAAGACGAGATTTGGCACTTAGGGCAAAATTCCCCTCTCCAATCTGCAATGCAGATGCTGTTGCCGCAGAGCAGATTCCCGGTGCCTTCCTGCATTCAACTCATGCAGAAAACTTCCCTGACCTCCATGGGAGCTCCATGGAATGGGCCACAGGGGAGAATATTCCCCTGATGTACCTCCCATGTCCAGAACTAAATCAGGACAAACACTGAATTCATGCTGGGAGGAGCCTTTTTAAGCTAGTTCTTCCTCAATCAGGAGATTTTCTTGGAATGATCTGGTGGAGAAGCTGGGATTTTGGTGAGGCTTTGCACAAGTCTGAGTGATTTCCCTTCCCCAGATCGAAGTGACAGCTCTGCAAACCTACAAGTGAAAATTTGCCATCAAACCCAATCCTGGCAGTCTGTGTTGTGCGCAGGAAGAATTAATTTCCCCATGGTACTGCCCTAAAGTTCCTTGCGTCCTTCCATTCCTTCCATCCTACCACTGTCCCCCCTCAACCCATCCCATCTGTCACATGCCTAAGATTACATGGAAAAATCCCAGAGGGAACAGACCCTTGGGATGAAGAGGATCTGAATCCTTTTGGTATTTGTACTGGGGAAGGTCCCTTCCCCTGTGGAGGGAGAATGTGTTAAAGCCAGCCCCAATTGCTGGTTCTGTGTGCCTCCAGGCAATGAAAGCAGGATTTTCTCTTTAAACCACTGCTAATTAGAATGAATAAATCTAATGAAATAGCAACAGTGAATATTAATTGAAATAACCCCCAGATCTCACCTACATGTAGTTTGATTTTTTCAAATTTCTGGGTTTTTTTGGCTATAAGGCCACACACATAAGTTTGTATATGAACATTTATGTCTGGGAAAGTGTGAAAAACCAAAAAATCACAGACATCAGTGGAAATTTATTTTGGTAGAAATTTCCAGCAGAAATATTTGTTCAGCCATGTTGGAATCAATTTCCTTCTTCTCCCTAAATCACTGTATTTGTGAAAAAGAGGGAGAAGAAAGTCACCTAGTCCAGGTTTTTGTGCCAGATTTGGCAAATAATTGAAGGCACAGGGGGAAATATTGAAAAATAGTTTTTGTTAAAATGAGATCTGAGCCATCCTGCTAAAAAATGTATAGGGCCTGGACACAATAGTTGTTTTAGAAAATGTTATTTTAGTCGTTTTGAAGTATTATTTCTCCTGGTGCAAGGACTGAAGTTGGTCCAGGAAAGTTCATGAAGCAGATCCCTGACACTCAAAGTCTTCCTGTGCTGCAAACAGAAGAATGGGTTAAAGCCATGGAGGGAACTGGTGCTGAAAATGGTTCTGGTGCAGTTTTCCAAAACCAAGATCTTACCTCTGGAAATATATTATAACATAAATCCACAGAGTTTGGGTTCTATGGGAAGAACAGGAAGAGTTTCCTTGCATCTTATTACTGGCTTACTACTTAAATTTCTGTCTGACTATTTCAAAGAAATTTCCTTTATAGGACAGCAAATATTAAATGTGGTATCACATACACGTTTATCTGGAATTTTGTTCTTTATAGAGGTTTTATTTTTAAATTTGTTGGATGAGACAAGAGGCTTTTCAGTTTAAGTGCCTCACTTGGTTCTGTGGTTTCTATGTTAGGTTGCTCCTCTAAAATTTTTTTCATAACCTTGGGCATATCACTTAATACTTGCATTTCATTCAAACCCAAACTAGGTGCCAAGAGCTGGAACCTGCCTGCTAACTCTGCCTCCTTAACAGACTTGAGGAGTTGCTTCAGTAAGAAGGAAATTGCAAGAATAATTAATATCATGTGTTCTGGGATAATTCACTCCAAAAATTTCATGTGAGATACAATGGGATTAAATGATCAATACTGATTTAAATACATGGATGGTTTTAAAAGAGGAGGTGCTGTCTCAACATTAAAAAGGGTTCTGAGAGGTTTTGCCTTGCTTACATGATTCATATATTTTAAATGGAGTATTGATCTTTGCCATTCAGTGGAAATGAAGGGATAAAATTCTCTTTTTCAATTATAGAATAATACAAAAGGGACCACAATTATTTCAAAGCTTTCCCTTTCTAAGTTGTAATCAACACCAGATCTAGAAGGCACCCCAGACTGTGGTGTGCACACTTATCAGCTGCAGTGCCCCAAACCAGCTCGGAGGGGTTTTGTCTCATCCCCAGGACAGACTCTGTCCTGAGGGAGAAATTCAGTGAAAATCCTGGTGATCAAGGTCTCTCCCAGAGCATGATTTCCCATCCCCTGCCTGTTACTGCATTACACAAGAAATCTCCAATTTAGCCTCTAATCCTGGACAGCATTTCTTGGCCCACATCGCTGTCCTTTCATGTTGGCCAAGTTTAGAGGGGGAGAAGGAGGAGGCCAAAGATGACCCAGCTGGTTTTAAACCCTGCAGTGCATTCTGTATTCCCTTACACGAGGAATAAAGACAAGCTGTGGGCCTCTTGTTTGCTTTCTGGAGAACAGCTGGGTCATGTTTGGGAACAGAGCTCATGTTCTCTTACACTTGTGTCTCGTGAGTGGTGTAGTGCCTAAAGACCAGGAAGGATAAACTTGTGCTCCAAAGGAAGTTGGCAATAAAGTTTACTCTATAAAAAGAAACCTGCAGTTAGGATCCAGTTTCCTATTCTGAGTCAAAGCAGGGTGTCGAGTCAGAAATTCCGACCCAGCGGGTCAGGAAGGATTCCAGGGCATCTTGAATCACAACTCCAATGTGTTCCCTTCCTTTCACCCTTTGGCCCAAGTCCCACTCAGATTACTACTCAGAACTATTTTATTCAATTCACTCTGTGCCTGGTGCTTGGTGTGAATACACACTGTGTTTTCCAAAGGCTGGAACATCTCTTTATGTCTTAACTGACTACTCTTGTTTCTCCTCTACTTATTCTGCACATGAGCAGTTCCCCACTCCACTCAGAAGAATTTTTTGTACCTAAACCACAACTCTACCCTAAACAATAAGTGGCCTTGTTGTTCCCGGTGTCCTTGCTCCTGATATTTCACTTGTAAATTATTTGGGTGGTGATTATATTCCATACCTATTTCTTAATGAGGATTATTTTGCTAAGGACATAGATGATTTTGTGGACAAATTTGTATTAGGAACTCCTCTCCCCTATCTTTCTGGTTTTGTGCTTGGCAGCCTAGGTGGAGAATAGGAAATATTTCTCATAGCTGTCATTCTCGAGTGGTGCTGGCTTCCAACTATAAGGTCACAAAAAAAAGTAAAAGAAACCATGAATTATATGTACTGTGTATAACACATGGTTCTGTGGTAGTTTATGACGAGAAGAAGTGAAAATTTCAAATCTGTCTGGAGAGAAGACAAAAGGTAAAATAGGGAAATCACTTGTAATGTAGAATCCCCCAAATTTGGTGAAATAGAGCCAGTGGGACACACTTACCTGGATCGTTTTACTGAATATTTCTTGAATCCCACCCTCCTGGTTTTCTTGCCCCCAACAGGACACTAAATGAGCTGACAATGGGATTTCTTCCTCTCCACAATTCTGCAAGCAGCACATGCTAAGGATGAAATATCCAAAGGTAAAGATAATGCAATAATTAGCAAAGGCAATAGACACCTAAAAAAAGAAAAATCTAAAAGGTGCAATAAAACAACATGAGAAGGAAAATTCATGGGTGGGATTCATGGGTGAGCCCATTCCCCATGGCTTCAGTGGTTCTGTGGATCAAAGAGATGTGTTTGCACAGGGCCTTACTTGTCATTAGGTAAAGCAGTCGGTGGGAAAAGGCGGCAAAATAAGCCTGTGCTTTACTCATTAGGCCTTAAAAATAATTTTCTTTTTCCCAATGTATCTTTCACTGTGCTGCACATTGGGCTATCATCAAAGCAAGGGTGGGGAATGCTCCACCTGGAACAAACCCTATAATTTAGTACTGAGGTCATTTCCATAGGTGTTGTGGGCTTCAACCTCCTTAGGGAGAGGTCTCCAGTTTCCCTGGTACTGGAGTAACAGGGGACATTGCCCCAGTGTCTGCAGAGCACGTTTTCTTAAAAGATCACCTCAGCTACCTAAGCTCGAGGGGAATGACCTTGGATGGAGCTCCAAGTGGATGGAGCTTCCACTGTAGGAAGTGAGCAAAGGTGGCCACAGAGGTCAGCACTTTGTAGCTAAGGACCATGAAGTTTAAAACTTGCTGGAGGAAGACACTTCAAACACTCTCCTCCCTTCAGGGTTTCCACTGATACTGTGTCCATCTGCTGAGGAACCAAACTTTCCCCACCAACGTGTGTGCCCAGGCCATCCTGAGAGAGCCGTGCCTTCCCTTGGCATGGTGATGCACAAGCCTGACCCCATTGCAAGCTCTCCCTCAGCTCATTCCCAGGCAGATTAACATCTCTATGAGCTCTCAGCCTCAGACCAAATCAACCCTCAGGTTCACGCCATCACCTCAAACTCTTAATCCTTTGCTACAATTTATCAGGCAAGTATGAAGTGATCAGGAATCTAAGGTGTATCATTCCATGTTAATTTGGGACCTATGTAAAGGACAGAGAGTTTGGACCATGGAGAAACTAGTTGGTTTTTTTCTTTGCCTGAGAAAGTCTGGATCAAAAATCCGATGCTGCACTGCAAAGACTCAATTCCCTTCCCCTCCAGGACAGTGGCTGTTATTTTCCTTATGCTGGGCAGTTGCCTACAAGGCTTCAAACTGAGAGTGAGCAGAGAATGCCAGGCTTCCCTTCCCTGCCTTTGCTCCAGCATATGCAGGTTATTTTAGACAACGATTCCTTTGATGGAGAAACAATGAACTGTGTGAATCAAACGTTTTCACAGCCGTTGAAAACTGGAGCTTGGCAGAAAAGGGGAGCAGGGAAACATTAAAGACAATGTAGCAATAATAGGCGGGGAGCAAAGAGAGAGATGGGGTAGAAGATAACAGTGTATAGGGTAGAGCACACAAGCTAAGCAGGAAAATTTAGATGAGGAAAGGAATGTGTAAAAATGGAGGGGTAAAGATTGAGAAATCTGTTTTGCCAAGTAAGCAAGCTGAGCTGTCTCACTCTGGGAAAAGGAAAGGTTAGAACTGTTGACTGACCTCTGATGAAATCTAACATGTACTTTCACAACCTCTTAATAAGAGTAGTAAAGTAGTTGTATTGCATAATGATGTGAGAAATGGATATTTGTAACACTTTCCAGCACTCTGACTGTGCTGTCACTGCCAGGACACCAAACTCCTTGTACTGGGTACTCTGGTCCTGGAGGGCTGCTGCAGGTGCCCTCTATAGGAGAGGCTGTGCCCAAGCCTCACAGTTTTGGTGGTTTTTTCCTGGAATCTCTGCTGGACTCCTGTGTGTCCTTTAAGTGCATGTTTATTTCATTTGAGGTTCTCTTATGGAGGTGAAAGAAAAGGTTCGCTGTGCAGCACTCATGGCATAATTGAAATTTCAGGGCTGGAGGCTTTCATATAATTTGTTCAAGGAGTTGAAGGCCTGTGGCCAAGCACACACAGCTGATCTGCGGGTTGGTGGCGTGAATGTCCCTGTAGTGTAAACCTGAAGAGGTGGGGGCTTTTCCCTATTCTTATCCTGGAAAAATACCCTTAAACCTGTGTCCCACAACATTTGCAATGGCGTCTCTGTGCATTCCAGATTTTACAGCTGGCTGTGGGCTGGGGTGACCACACTGCCAAACCCCAAAGCCAATGGATACTACTCAAAGGCAGAGCCCAAAGGCTCTCAGGCTCTGCGCTTTGCTCCTGTGGTGGAGGAGCACATGGAGAGCATTTGTTCAGTAGTGATTCCACGTTTTCCATTTAGTGCTGCATTCCTTTATTACTCCTTTACATCACACTTGCCTTGTTGTTATTTTTTATTCGGGCACAAAGTCTCCTACACCAGCAGTCCCATCACAAATCCTCTGCAGGAGAGTGTTTTTTCCTCCTGATCCTGGAGGCACTGCTGTGAGAACCTGCTGGTGACACTCCCACAACTCTGCCCTGAGCTGCATGAACCCTGGTCTTGAGGAGCAAACCACAGACCTGGAGCTCCTCTGCTTTTCCCTTGTGTGATCCCAAAACTGCTTCAAACCCCGGCAAATTTACACCGTGTGGTGTCATCTCACAGCCCCTGCCAGTGAATGTAAATGGCATAAAGAGCATGTGGAACAGATGGAATGAGACATGCACGTAAAGAATTAAAGTATTTGTGAGGGAATTTGGCAAGGATGTTGTAATGCTTCAAGCACTGTGTACGGGGGTGGAGGGAGGGAGACCAGGATGAGTTGTGGGGGCCTCTATGCTGGTGATCCATTTCCTTCAGAAACAGTATGTGACCTATTTCTGTAATTGTGCTAAACATAGCAACAAATATTCCCTTCTTCCCACCTTCCTTCGGGAAGCTTGACAACTTCTTTAGTTGGAGAAAATGTTTCCTTTAGGAAAAGCTATGAGCTGCTTGATTTTGCATTGAAATAGTAGATGAAATTAAAGATAGCAAAGGGAGAAATGAAGGCCTGGATGGGAATAGGATGGTTTGTTACAATCAGGGACAGTGCCCTCACCTGTGGGCAGTGCAGGGCTCCAGTGGGGAAACAATCCACAGCTGTTAAATTCACTTACGTGAAATCACTTGGAATTTTCATTTTAAAATGGCTTTACAGATTGGCTTAGCCCAATTATTTTAAAAGTGACATTTTAGGAGATTTTATATACACACACAAAGAATGACAGTTTTTTGAGTGGCTTATCAAATTGGAAAGAAACAGGATGAAATTTTACGTAAAAAAGACAGATAAAAGCCACTGGGAAACTGAATAAAAAGTATGGAATTCAGCAGACTCTTTCCTTTAACAATTGCTCAAATCAAACTTGGTAACTCACATCTTTGGTCAACTCATTTTCTTGGAAGGTGCCTCTTGAAGTTCATGATCATGGCATGGATTGGCTTTGAGCAGAGAGCTCTCTATGCCACAGGTAACACACAGATTAGGATGACAGTTTTGTAATCTCCAGTCTGTCTTTCTCAGAGAGAGGTGACAGAAGCCCTAAATCTGAGGATAAATATTCTTGTTCACTGCTCAAATGAAACATCTACATTCAGAGATGGGAAAGGGAGGTTTCCTGCAGCCACAGGAAAAGCTAAAGTATTAACTAAATAGGTTTTTGAAAGAAAACAATGATGAGTTTTGAATAATGCAGACCAACAGTTTAGAATAAGGTAACACCTGATGGTTTTCATTAAATCCGTAACACTTCTCATGGTGCTACTGGACTTGAAAGAAAACCCCCAGCCAGTGAGTTTACCCCAGAAGAAATCCTGAAACAACAATGTGAATAGAAGACACAAGTCAGGTTCCCCTTGATAATCATAAAAGGCTCAAATTACCTTCCTTTCCATCCCCAAAGGGGGCATAAATACTTCATTTATGAGATTGTTTACGCATGACTAATCTATTTCTACTTGCTAATTGTAATGACTAATGTGTGTTACAAGACAAATATTAGCTTGTAATAATACCTGAACAAGTAGATTTATAAGTGTTAAGCAAAAATACAAATAATTAGCAGAAGCTGACTGGCATTATCATCTAATTAAGTGTAAAGACACTTTCTATGTGAAAGCAAAAGCCTGAAGATTTCTCAAGAAGCTGTAGGAATAACTAGGCCATGCTGCTGTTCTCTCGATAAAAGGGCAGGAGTCAGGTAATATTTAATTTTCATGGGAGCTGCATTCAGTCACGCTTCCCCCACTGACGTCAGTGCAAGAAAAGCACTTTTGGCCTGTTCCTACCTGCTGAGGCCATATGTCCACTGGGAAGAATTTGGCAGACATCTCCAAGTAGAAGTAATTACAAGAGACAGGAGGAGCCCAGAGAGCAGAATTTGGGAGTTATTTCTGCACTGCCCAATTCCCTGCCCACTGCTCCCAGAGAGGGAGTGCAGCTCACCAAGCACTGGGTGTGATACACAGACACACTTTTGACTTGGGCTGTACTGCTTTGTTTAAATCAAATGTGAAAACTTTGCTTCATTAAAAGTAGGTTCTCTTTAGATGAGGTGGAACATCACCTCACTTATTCCGGCCTATGGAACATATCTCCATTTTCTGGAGATTCCATTATAAGGGGCACACGGACCAAAGGGATTTTTCAACTGCTATGATGTAAATTTTGTGTGTAGGTCAAAGCACTGTGGCTCATATTGTATTTGAAAAGAGGATTTAAAGGGGCACCATTGAGTATGGTACCTGAAGGAAAACTGAGGGCTCACAGGCCAGAAAACCCCATGGATTGTAGCTTACTTGCCTGAGAGGCAGGACTGGAGAAGTGATTCTCAGACTGTCCTGGATGGAAAGATAGCTGGTTAATCCCAGGCTGGAGCCAGAGCACACACAGTGAACAGACAGCACCTGTGATGAGAGAATTTGACCTCAAGAAGCAGCTTGGGCCAAAAGTGTGACACTGTGACACAGGGACTGAAAATTGATGGCAGTTGGCTCCAAAGGTACAAATTGGCTCCAAGGGTACAAATTGGATTTTGGCTCATAAATGGTGTCATTACATCAAAAATAGTATTCTAGAGTAACTCGTTACAGTAATAATGTAATCCTTCATTTAACATCTGTGAGTAGCACCTAAAATATTTGACCTGTATCACAGACAGGCAGCCAGGAATCTTGCCTGAAACCACAAAGTGAGTTGAGGGTTGTGCTAGAATTGTTACCCAGCTCTCATACTCCCAAATCTTTCCTTCGTCCAAGTTTTCAGTATTTTGATAAGTGCTTGGGATAGTTCCCACTGAGGATGAGGATGAGGATGAAGATGAGGACGAGGAGCTCTGCCCTCACAGCTACCAGAGGGACACAGCTACTACCAAGGGGTGTGTCTGACCTTCAGCTGCAAATAATTCCAATGCCCAGGTATAGACTGAGAATGTGCTCCGACTGCAACCCTGGGGTCTGCACCCAGTTGAATCTTAGGAAAGATTTGGTGTATTTACAATGTAAACAACAACAAAATAATGATTTGTGTGCCTTCATCCAGAACATCTTAGTGGCTTAATATTGAGACCTAGAGATTCAGCAGAATTGCTAGTCCTAACTTTCTCCTTTTACTCAAACTCTACAGCTCTGATGCAAGTTTAGATTTTACACATACATATTTCTTCCAAATACAGATTTGGAACACCAACTGTGTTTTGTCAAAATACTGTATTAGCTTGAAGGTGTAGAATAGAATTTAGGCTCTGCAGAGCACTGTGACTTGTAGCTTTGTCAATCACTAAAAAAAATCTGTTAGAAAAACCAAGCACATTTCAGAATAAGTTTGTATCCATCAAGCCCCAAATCAGCAAGAGCAAACAGCACTTGTTCCTGAATATGAGGAGGAGGGTTTGTTTAAATCAGCAGAGCTGGTCTTTGTCCATTTTAGGTCTGTGTGACTGAAGGTCACCTGTGACTAGACTGGACCAGGATCCTCTGTGATTTCAGAAAATACAGGGGCTCATGTGAACTGTTCCCTCTTGGATCAGGAGGCGTACCTGGGGGAGGCAGGGACAGCTCCTTGGTTTGGACCAGGGAACACTTTCCTGCCAGGCCTGGGTCAATGTTACCCTTTTAATCTCCTGTGCAAAGCCATTCCAATTTTTAACTTTTCTTCTGCATAAAGTCTCAATCAAAGGATTTCCAGCCAAAATGGTTGGCTGAGTGGGAATGCGGGTATTAGTTCTGTTGTGTGACTTGAACAAGGCCAAGAGGCTGCGGGCTCCACACAGGATAATAGTAAATATCTTTGTGTAATTCCTTTCTTTGTATGTCGAGGAAAGACAAACATTTCAGTTTCTTCCTGAAACGAGTGTCAGAAAAATCAAAAAAAGCAATATTCGCTGGGCTGCAGGAAAACAGAAGGCTGAACAGATATCTCCGAGCTGAAAGATAGGTCCCCTTTACACAAACAATTTAAGGCATGGATAGTTTCTTGAGTAGTCAGGAAAGCAGTTGATTAAATTAAAAGCAGTTGAAATATTTTATTATATGCAAGCATTTTATCTTTAAAGGTGAATATTTTAAATTTTTGATAGTAGGAGTGGTAGCAAAATAGGATTTGCTCCCTAATTCCATTGCAAATTAGGGCATGTGAAACCTTAAAATCTCAGAGAAATGCGTTGTTTCATTTAATAGGGCTTGGAAACAAGGATGTCAACACAGGGTATCTCTGGAAGTCTTATGGCTCTAATTCCTTTATTCCTTCTCATAATTTCAGTGAAAGCTTTCAGCACAACATTTATCTGCAGTTGATGGATCACTGAATGCTTACAGCTGAAAAAAATGAACATCAAAGATATCTAGTAAATTATTTTAATGGTTGGATCTTTACCAGAGTGAGCTTTGCCTTTTGCATGTTTTGTTTCCCATAAAAATATAGTTCATATATGTTCTGAAGGAGGAATTTAGCCAGAGCTGACTATTTGCTTTGATTTACATTTCTTATAAGTGAGCTATGAGTGAATTTGACAGCTTTGTGGCCGAAGGGAAGTTCTGATACCAAGGTTCCAGAACAAAAGGGCCTTAATGAGGTCATAGTGGGAAGAGAATAATAAACCGAACATTTCTTATTCAATCTCATTATTACTGATGAGCCTCCACCGGGTTGTTCAGGCTCCAGTTTGGAATGGGGTGAGAGGAAGCAAAGACAGAAGGAGGAACAGACCTAAACGTGAATAATATAGAAATTATTGCAAATATTGCAATGTGTGCGCCTGAGTGAAATGCGGAGACATCGCCTTTGCATTTTGGTCAGTAGGCCTGACACTGAGCAGCTGGCTTAGTCTGTGGATGAGGTTTTTTCCGGGGTATGACCTGAACCTCAATCTCTCTTTAAATGGTGAAGTCCATGGCAGTGACATCTACTCCAAACCCTTTGCTCTCCATCCCGTAGGTGCTCACTGACAGCATATCTGCTCTCCCATCTTCAGATCCCAAACCTGCGGAATGTCTGTTCTCATTTCAGTTTACAACATAACTTTGTACCCTCAGAAACCAAAATTTGAGAGCACAACAATAAAATATGTTTTAATGACAAGAAAAATAAATATAGAGGGAAGAGGAGAGGAGAAATTGGCAATTCCTATTAAATAGTGCCTATAAGGATCTGAATTTGAACGAAAGAATCTGCGCAGCGGTTGATAATGGCCTGAAGCTCCAGAGCCGTTGCCTAGAAAGTGGTTTTTATACCTTTCCAGATTGTGGTAACTGTTTCTGCCTATGAATATTTGAAGGAGGAACTGTTGGAAGATAGCAGAAGGCAAAGAGCTGCATTAATCCAGACGCTGATGTTGTCACTGATCACAGGAGCCACTTTTTATTAATCTTTTTTGTAGCATTACCTGAGCATGACTTTCAAAAGCCCCAAAGATTTCTTAGGACTTAAAAGAAAAACTTCACCTTATCTTTTCCCACCACAGGAAAGGAAAATTATTTTTAAAATTCCAGAAAATATTTGGAGTGATGAATTTCATTTGCCCATTCTTTTCCCACCCTTTGTCCACAAAGGCCATATTGGTAGATTATTTTTTTGTTTGTTTTAATTTTAAACTGCAAGGTAAACCTTGTAAGTTTGGCAGGAGAAGCCCCTAGATATTTCAGTGCAATAATTCGCAATTCTTGTTTTTACAGCCATAAACACCTTCTAATGCCAGAGAGGAAGGGGACTTTAATCCAGATAAAATAAGATTCTTAAACCCTGAAAACTGTACTCAAATTTATGGGCCAATTTTAATATTTGTGCTCCCATACCAAAAGCTGGACATTCCACATGTGCATCACAGGGTGTTGCCTGCCTGGCTGATTCCAGGGTCACGGCACACCAAGCTGCATCACCCATCCAGAGTTACCCCACAACCTATTCCAACAAATAAACTCAGAGTTTCATTCTCAGAATGTGTTTGCCAAATGTTATTTCCATATTTACTTTGCCTTTTAGCCTTAAATTTTTTTTTTTACTCTTGTAGTATTTTTATCCTGTATCTTATTTAACACCTTTTAATAAGCTGAATTCTTACCAAGCGAGCACAACAACATCTGAAAGATGAAATCTCTCTCTTTGATGGTATGAAACCATGACCCAACAGGCCCATCCTCTGCCTGCAGGGCTACTGGGAGCTTCATGTTAGATTATTAAATCCTTCAGAAACTAGGTATGTTTATTCCTAATGCAAGGTATCCCGCCAAATCACCATTCTTTCCTCTTTTGAGTGCAAAAATAATTTACAATTTAAAAGTATTTGCCATTTTGCCCTGCCTAAATCACACTCCCCTTTTTCTCCTGAGTAGTTTCAGTCGTCATTTGCTTCTCTCTGTTTTTCTAAGCAGCTCATTTGCTTTGGTTCTACAGAATATTTAAATGTGAAGTTGCAATGGTGTCTCACAGAAACCAACAGGACAAGCTGGAGCACAAAACTGTTCCTCGCTTCCACTTGAAAATAAATTCCTTCCACTGCTTTCCCTGCAAGGTCTTCTGGCCAGTTCTCTGTCCCACGTGCACCTGAAGCTGCCAAAGCCTCTGTGAAACACAGACCATTCTCATTCTTTTAAAAAAAAACAACAAGTGAAGACCTGTTCTTAGGTTTTGACACATTTTGGCTGTGAAATGGGTCAGCATGGGACTGCCTGAAGCTTGATTTTTAAGACTGATCTCTATTTCCAACAACTTCTATTTTTTAGCATTATACTTGCTTGAAAGTAACAGTTTGCATTTACTACTTGCTTCATCTCTACCAGTTATACCTGAAATGTCATCTAAATATCACTGTGATGTAGGGAAGGAATCAATCTACTCTGCTCCTGAACTGTTTTTATCCTTTCATCCACAGCCACATTTCTAGAGATTTTCTCGGATTCATTGCTGGCAGTTTAAACTTCACACAGACAAATTTAGCCATCCTTTTTTCCTGGCTGCCTCACACTTCCATCACCAGTAAAGGCACCCAGCTACAAGCATTGCTCTTTAGAATGAGTTGGGCACCGTTGGTGCCTTCCTTTTTTTCACTGTTCCTTCTCTGTCCATCCCACTCCTCCCTGCTCTCAGTGAGCTCCTGCTGCTCCTCCATCCGAAGCAGTCAGAGACGATCTTTTCTCTTTCTAGAACAGCACAAGCTTGTCCACCTCCCTTTGCCTGCCACTGCTTCCTTCCCTGCCTCTCTTCTATCTTTTACAACCCAGAGAACAAGCAGCTACTAAGATAATTTGTCTGTTTTTTGATAAAAATACAGGAGCATATCTGCTCTTGAGTCAGCTTAGACGTCTCATTCTTGTCATTAGAACTCGAGTATTAATTTGAACTTTTTCTCTTTCTCACTTTCTTAATGATGTGACCTTTGGTTAATGGAAGTCCTCCACAACTGTTTGTAGATTTCTTTCAACATTATCTTGGAGGTGGAAAAACTTCCCAAATTAGCTTTCCAGGTCATTAATCTTTCCTCAAACCACCCCGTAATAGGCACTGTTAGTATAGCATGAAAACAAGCAAATAAAATAATTTCCAGGGAATTTTCATGTGTATGACTTCAGGGGGATGTGGAACCCTTGACAAGGCTGGCTGATTCAAAGACCACAGTCTGATCACTGGCAGGACTTAAACTACGGGTCTATGGACAACTGCTCTACAAACCTTTTACTGATGTTTTTAATTTCCTTTTAAAAGTGCCCACCCCTTCAGAAAATCAATATATTGTTTTAAAACTCAGATAATTTCTTTTCTTTTTATCAGGAATAAATAAACCTGCTAATGCAGCTATTCCTGAATCTTAATAAAATTAAAATGAAAATGTGAGTTTGCAGGCAATCTGTGTCGGTGTTTAAAAAAAGAACTATTGGGTATTGGTTTGTTTTGTGAATTTTAAAATTATTTTTATATTAAAGTTAGATGTTGTTAATTAAGCCAGTGAATTAGTTTGGCTGGTTTGGTTTTGTTTTTTTCCCCTCTCAAGTCTCCAATTTGTGGAAGTAAATTTTTTTTGTTTAAGAACAAAATAATTTTGAGTTGTTTTTTATAAAGACTTGAAAAAATATGCAAGTATTGAATGAATTGAAAAACACTTTAGAAATTTATGCATCCTCATAAAAAGTGGACAATGAGATCACTGAGAACATATCTGGAATGAGGCTACTTAGCTGTGCTGTATCACAAGAGCATACAAAAAGAAACTACATCAATCATGTTCAAAATCTTCTAAAATTCTGTGACTTTAATCCTTGCCAATGAACTTGCTCACTTGGGTGCAATTTATTTAAGGGCAACCCAAGACCAGAGGGCAAACAGAATTATTTTATTTTTAGCTTTTTGCTACATAGAACAGTTGGAGCTCGCTTGCTTGTGTGGTATTCATAACTTGAGTATCCTATCATCCTCCTATCCCTGTTCTTTCCATTACTGGGGAGGAAAACACAGAAAAGAGTAAAAATAACACTTGATTATTAAAAATGACATTTGATTAAATAAGACACGAGACAATCCTCAGTGGTACTGCAGCTGCTGGACTTTGTCCTAGTAACCATATTGCCCAGATAAAATACATGGAAAAATATGTTTCACCTGGAAATGAGTTGTCTTTGTCATGGAATGTCCAATGCTGCTGTGTTTTCACATGGACAAAGCTTGGCTGAACTTCAGTTCTGCTCCTGGTGTGAGAAGGGCCAAATTCTACACGTAGGTCTGAGGCTGCTGCTCCAGCCAGTCATATTCCTGCAGGAAACACTCTTTCCATGGGTTCCATGTATAGCAAAGGGGCCAGACTTTGGGACAAAAGACAGCCAAGCCCCTGTTCACCATTCCATCTTTGCTGGAGCCTCCTGTGACACCTTTGTGTCTTCCCCCACGTCTAGTTTGAAGCTTAAGCAGCACCTGCTGGTGAAAACAAAGGCTATGGAAGGGCTGAGCCATCCTCCTGGAAGAACAGGTTTCATCATTACTCTGAACTCTGGGGAAGTTGTTCTAGAATGAAATAAGCTGGGCTATCACTGTTTGGAGTAATTTTGTCAAGGTGAGGACTGGCTCATTCCCAGCTCTGTGTGCTGAAGGCTGAGTGTGACCCAGCTGATCTCCATGAGCCTGGGAACTTTCAGTGGCTAAACTTTGGAATTGCAAATCAATCCATTGGCAGGATTAGTTAAGACTGTATCTTCCCACTATGGAAAAATGGTTATTTTGTATAGTAGAAACCCCAATGTTACCCTTCATGTTCATTGATTTTTGAAAAGAGGTAAAAGAAAACAGGCAATAAAGCTGGAATGCCCTGAGCTGGAGAACATGTTCCACCACATACCATCTCAGGTAATTATGCAAAAGGAAGTGTCACTTGTGTGTGATATCTGTAAGTGGAACAGTTTCTGTTTGAAGTAGTGCTGCTGTCAGAGACTGCAAGGGAACTTCCCTAGTTTGGTACTGGGAAGGAAAGGATTAGACTGTACTGATTTCCCTTCTCTGTGATAACTGAATGCAATATAAAGTCAAGTATGAGGCAAAGGGTACTTGAAAATAAGTGTTACCTTTTTTTCAGCTGAAAGCCAAAATGGACTTGGCAGCGCAGGGCTGTGGTCAAAAGTGTGACCGGTACCACTTCCGAAATGCAAGAACCAACTACTCAGCTTCAGAACATTGCCACAAAATAGGTAATTGAATTACATTGCATGATTTTTAGTAAAACTAAAAGAGGGGAGATTTAGATTAGATGGTAGGAGGAAATCGCTTATGGTGAGGATGGGAAGGGTCTGGCACAGGTTGCCAAGAGAAGCTGGGAATGGCTTGGACACATCCCTGGAACTGTCCAAGGCCAGGTTGGATGGGGCTGGAAGCAACCTGGGACAGTGGAAAGTGTCCCTGCCCATTGCAGGAGGTGGTGGTGGATGGGCCAACCCAGGCCATTCTATGACTTCACAATTTTCAATTTATAAAGTATTTAACATTCATAAGACTACTGGAAGGTGGCCAAAGCAGCCCAGTATGAGTATGTTAACATTTCCCCTCATGAAGATGGCCTGAATAATCTGTTAGACCCCACATTTTCCTGACAAAATAAAGCATAGTAAGTCATCACTACTTGAAAGGTACAGATAAGAGGAATGGTGCTGACTGGGAACACCATTTGGAGGCAAGGCAGCATAGGGAAGGAACGTAGGGAAGGAACAGGAATTCTGCAGTGCCCAATCCTGCGCAGTATTTATCTGGATAAGTAATAACACGATTTGCAATTCCAAAATATTTCCTATAATAAGAAAATAATATTTTTTTCCATGGTAATAGATGTTCTTTTATTCCAGAAATAAGATGGATACTTCATCAAATGGTTTGTTGTCCCTGGGCCTCCTGTAGTGATAGGATGGGTGCATGGTGCTCAGTGGAGTTACAAAAGCTGTACTATTTTAACGCGGAAGGATGTGGTTTGGGGTTGGTTAATACACATTGCTTGACATATTTACAAGTGTCAGATTGTGTTCTCTGTTTATAAGACTTGTGCCAAAAGGAAGGGGAGTAGCATGGGCCAAAGTACTTCCCTGGCTGCAGATGCCAGGATGTAGCAAGCAGTTTCGAGGCTCTGACACTTGGACAGAATAAATTGCAATTGTAACTTAACATGAGTAATTTGTATTTGAGAACTTTTTTCCTGACAGTACAGACCCAGTCTTTGCAAGATAGAATTCCTGCTCCTGTGTGGCAGGGAAGGAGTTGGATGGATGATGGATTTGTCAGAGGAAACACACTCAAGGTAAGAACTCTGAGCTGGGTGGAAATTTTCTTTTGGGTTAAATTCTGTCTCTCACTCTGTGTACGTAATTCAGGTAACTGTGATGCCAGTTTGTGGGAGAGATTTGTTACCATGAGGTAAATCCAAACAAACTCCAGTCAGCCATTGCAAAAGATGCTAATCTTAATTTATTGCCAAGAAAGTAAATTGAAAAAATGGATGCTTAAATGAGATTAAAATCACGATAAGGAAAGCTACCATTGAGCACAGAATGAGAACTTTTTCCACTGAATTGCATCGTTAAAAATGTGCTGCATTTCTGTATTAAAGCTTAAGCTGAAATGCTCAACATCTTTACCTATTAAGCACAATATTTTCTTCCTACCACCTGTGGAACTCTCCAGTCAGGGAGGAACTCAGGCAGGTGAGCCTAAATCTGCTCCCACTGGTTCAAATCAACGGGTCATTACAAACAGCGAAAATGTTATTTGTGATAAATTACCTGTTTTAAACTGACTATCGCCTTCTTGTATGATGCTGACTTAAGAGTTGGACTCCATGATCCTTGTGGGCCCCTCGCAGCTCAGAATATTCTGTGGTTCTTCTCCAGACCATGATTATTTCGGGAATAAATTTAATTTGTTTATGTAATTCAGGTGTTTTCAAGCTCCCTTTATAAAAAGTTAACGCCATCCAATGTCTTTGAAGCTGTTTCAAGTGAGCGCACGGCGGCTCCGGGGCTGTGCAGAACATGGGGTTTAACTCGGCTATGAAGGGGAGCTTGGCATGCCCTGATGTGGCAGTGGCCATGAACGAGTCTTGAGGCCTTTTAAAAATTATTTCGAGCACCCTCAGGTGCTGGGGAAATCCTCCCATGAACCACGGAATGGCCGGGACCGTGGTTCCCCCGTGACTGGCTCCCCGAGTGACTTCCCTTCCATGGACGGGACACGGTCCCCGTGCCACAGAATATCCCGGGGTGGAAGGCACCCGCTAGGATCATCCCGCCCAGCTCCTGGCGCTGCCAGGGCCACCTCAACAGTCCCACGCTGGGCATTCCTGAGAGCTCTGTCCAGGAGCACCTGGAGCTCCGGCAGCCTCGGGGCCGTGCCCATTCCCTGGGGAGCCTGGGCAGTGCCCGAAGAAAACCTTTCCCAAACGTCTGGGCAGCACGTCTGTTCTCTTTGCTTTTCCTTGATGGTTAATAGGAGAATTCTGTCTGGTTCAGAGACAAATGAAGAGTAAATGGTAACTTTCCTTACCTCATTATTCATTTATTTTGGGGGGGAAGCCCCTTTGGTAAAGTTGTAACACCACAACGTGAAACTCTGTTTCACCTTTTCCAGAAAGTCAGTGGTTTTCTTATGTCCTGTGGTACTTTGTGACTTTCAAGCGGTCCCCGGAGAGCCCGTTCAGCGCAGGACCGCTCTCTGGGGCGAGACCCTAGTCCCGCTGGGCAGCGTGCGCTCCCCGGCCCAGCTCCGGGCGCTCCCGCGGCGCTGTCCGCAGCGGCGGTCCCGCTCCGAGCGGGACCCGGGCCCGGGACCGCCCCCGCCGCTCCCGAGCGCCCC